>CAIGRB010018345.1:11833-44950 GCA_903798255.1 Fraxinus quadrangulata | reverse complement strand
GGTAAACCTTGCCATTTGCCTATAGAGCTCAAGCACCGTGCTTTTTGGGCCATTAAACACTTTAACTTTGATATACAGGAAGGTAGTAAACTTTGAAAGTTTCAGTTAACAGAGTTGGAGGAGTTGAGAAATGATGCTTACGAGAATTCTAAACTTTATAAAGCAAAAATGAAAACGTTTCATGATAAACACATTCTTCGAAATTTTTTTGAGCCGAATCAGAACGTTTACTTGTATGATTCCCGACTTCACAAGCATCCAGGGAAACTTCGTTCTATGTGGACATGACCTTTTGTCCTGAAACAAGTTTTTAACCATGGTGCAATTGAAATCAAGGACCCTAAAGTTGGTAGGGTATTTAAAGTGAATGGACAGTGTTTAAAGATAGCGTATGGGTAAAAGGTGCATGCAGAGGAAGAAATTCCTCTTGCGGACCCAGTTTACCATCATTGGCACCTTCTAGGTCCGTCCGTCACTTTACTTTTCTGTATTTTCGTTTTTAGAATTTTCTTTTTAGTTTGTTTTGCATTATTTTAGTTTCTTTTATTCATTGCATTACCATTCAATTGAGTACTTTCAGGCTTTTATTCCTTTCAGCTTTTGTGAGTTCGCTGCAATACTCAAATACTCGCACGACTGCCACCACCTTCAGCTAATGGCGGGGGGTATTCTGAACCTCATTCTCTTTACTTTACTTTATTATACATTTGTCCTAATCTTTACGTGCTTTCTACTCTAAAATTTTTATTATTCTTTACACATTGAGGACAATGTTTTGTATAAGTTTGGGGGTGTATCCATCATGTCACTGTAGTTCTCGTGTGACTGTGTAAAAAAAATCTGCAATTTTTATTAAGTTTGGAGTTGTCTCTTTGCGGTGTCTTACCGAAAAACTTTCGCTTCTTGTTGACAGCTTTCGAGTTGGTTTCAACAAAGTTTGCTCCAAGTTGGACAATATGCCCTCTATCGGTTTTCCTATTATCTTCTTCGATCCTCAAACGGACAATCAATTCTTCCAAATTCAATTCCTTGCGTTCATACTTGAGGTAATTTTTGAAGTCTCTCTCCACATAAAATGGAGTTTTTTTTTATGATGGCAGCAACTTGGAAATATTCGCTCAATTTCATCTTTTCGACATGGATGTCATGTAACAAAACTTGAAATTCTTGCACTTTACTAATCATCGTTTTGGAATCCACCATCTTGTAGTCCAAAAATATGCTACTATCAACTTCTTAGTTCTGGCATCCTCGGTCTTGTATTTCTTTTCCAAATAATCTCACAGTTCCTTGGCCGAGTTCTTCGAACAGTACACTCCGTATAGTGTGTTGTCCAATCCCTTTAGAATTTTTACACAGAAAGTCCGAATGCTTCCATGTATCCAAAGCAATAATCGATTAATGATTATTGTCTCCTTCTTGTACAGTTGGTGTAGTCTCCTTCAGAAATTTTGTGAAGTTTAGAGTAGTAAGATAGAACATCTTTTGTTACTATCTCTTGAAGTCCACGCTTCCAAACGTTTCCGATTTTTGCCCATACGGGATTGCAATATTTTGAAGCGGTATAGCCAGTGGCGGAACCATATTGTTTGAACAATTTTGATTCAAAGTAGCCTCAATGATGGTCATTTCTATTACACAAACAGAATTTCAACGTAAATAAATCAAAAGAAAGGAATATCACACGAATGTGTATTCCAAAAGATGAAGAAAATATTAACAACAACCACATACACACTATTATTTTTGTCTTAAGATCGTTGGCGATGCGGACTAAATATAAGTGCGAGTGAAAGGGTTGTTGTATATCGAACAAATAAAAAGAAAAGTTTAATCCGCAAGAACTAAATAATATAACAAAGATATTAAAAATGTAGCATGAAAACTACAAATGAAAACAAAGAGCAACCAATAAAATTTTTTTTCAAGTTTTTGATTTTGATACTTAACCAAATTTTCAATCTTCTAAACCAATTTCCAACTGAAATTAACATTCAGACGATAATGGGTAACCATTTAATTGATCCAATTATTGATCAATTACCTCCAAATTCAGCTTCAACGGTAACGATATGGACAGTGCAGTAGACCGATTGGATGTTGTTTTGTTTGATGTTTGACCATGGTTTAGGTAGCCTTAATGAGGGGAACTTGTTGGTGGTAGGCCGTGATTGTGAAAGTTGTTCGAAGTCATGGTGCCGTCGCGGTTTAGTGTTTGCGAGTTGGAGGTTTTGGTCGCCAATTGCAATCAGATCGCGTGGGATTTGCGAACATGTTTGTATGTTGTGATGACAAGGTGGAGGTTCGTATGGTGGTGGTGGTGTCCGGTGGCTAAGGTAGCAGTTGTGTGGTGTTTCGACGAGTGAAAGTGATAGAAGCCATAGAGCCACTGGGTTTAGTGTTTGCGAGTTGGAGGTTTTGGCCACCAATTGCAGTCAGATCTGGTGGGGTTTAGGTGTGCAGGTTGGTGCGTTGTGACGATGAGATAGATGGCTATATGGTGGCGGTGGTGGTGTCCGCTGGCGATTGGGTGGTGTTT
Source organism: Fraxinus quadrangulata (assembly GCA_903798255.1). Taxonomy (NCBI): domain Eukaryota; kingdom Viridiplantae; phylum Streptophyta; class Magnoliopsida; order Lamiales; family Oleaceae; genus Fraxinus; species Fraxinus quadrangulata. The sequence goes on along the minus strand of CAIGRB010018345.1, from coordinate 42,411 downwards.
CTGACGAGTGAAAGTGGCAATTTCATGGGTAGGAAAGAAAGTGATTTTTGTTTTTTTTTTTATTTTGTTTTTTAATTATTCATTTGAGATTTATTTGTACTTTTTTGAAAAATTTGAGAATATAGTTGCAATTTGTTCTTTATTTTTGTGAAAGTGATTTTTATTTTATTTAAATATGAGGATATATTAGTCATTTCACATCTTTTAATAGAGAAAATGAATAAATATGATGATTTTCACAATTAAAGGTCAAAAATGTCAAAAATGAAAAGCGACGACGTTTTGCACAAAAATATTGAAATATAAAGACATTTTGTACTAATTACCCAAAATTAGGGTTTTTTAATGGCTGGAAGTTTTGAAAATATACATATCTCCATAATCATGTTAGATAGGGATGGTAATTTGAACTGTTAAAATAAAAAATCGCAGTTAATCGAACCGAATGAGACAAAAAAATCAAACCGATGGTTCAATGAGATGATTATGGTTTTGATTTTAATGACCCGGTTCGGAGTATGACGGGTATGATATTTAACGACGGTGCCCCACCCTGAACCAATTACCCTTTAAAAAAATTAATTAATTGGACAATTTTGCTTTCCATTATTTTTTTCCAAAATTAATTGGGCAATTTTGACAATTGGGCTTTCTCAAAAATTTAGCCCAATTAACATTACTAGTAAACCCTTAGCTCAGTAACCTAACTCTAATCCTACACGTTAAAATTGATAATTGGAAACCAAACTTATAAAATTGTAATTTATTAATCCAGAAGGGAAGAATTATTTTTTTATTTCTGCTTTCATCTTTCATATAGCTGTCAAGAAATATTTATTTTTATAATTATTGTCATTTGCATTTCTCTATTTGGTAGGTACAAGGGATGATTTCTTTATCCATTTTTAGTGGGTCAGAATAATGAATTTTGATTTTCTACAAATGCGGACTAAAAATTTATTTTCTGTAATAGTATCTAATAAATTTTTGTTTTACTGCTTTAAGTAGACATTTTCAATTTGTGCAGTTAATATTTCTTTTAGAAAAGTGATTGAAAATGCTATAAATACATTCAAATTGATTGCATTTTCACCATAATCATGGCTGAAACCTCAATTGATGTGTTTTATTTTTTTATGTAATTAGATGTCTTGCCATGTGTTTTAGAGGAATCAACTTCAAGTTTTGACTATTAACTATTAACATATGCTAGTAAGAGTTGTGGGGAAGAATGAAGATTGATCTATGCTAGTAAGAGTCTTGACCTATGTTGATAATATTGTTTGTTAAATTCGAATTTTATATTTGGAAGTTGGGATATTGTTTGCTAAATTTGCTTAGTATTGTGTTTTTTTTTTATTGAATTTTCTTCATAATTTTTTTTTTAATTTGACGGTTGGAGTTTGGACTTATTAAAAATAATTTATTTTCGTAGTTATTAAGCGAACCGACTTACGTAGTTATGAGGCGGTTATGGTATGAAAAAAAATTTGGTGGCGCGGTTATGATTTTGGCCGAACCGACCCGGAACCGAATCTTGCCATCCCTAATGTTAGACTGTGATAAACATCATCACTATGTAGATTTTTTGAGAATAGATTTTGTGAAATAATTTTTTTGAAAAATGTGTGATTAAAAAGTACGAAAAGATTCGATTCTACATGCAAAATTATTTTATTAGAAAAATGTGTTATTGAAAATTAATTTGAAAAAATTGAATTTTAAAAAATTCTGTACTAAATCGGTACTAAAATTTATGATTCTAATTTGTTAGAATTTCCAAGGTCTTGAATTCATCGAAAAATCAAACTCAATATCTTTGCTTTTGGGTTGAGATGTTTTGAGTGTAAGCATAAAGCTAGTAAGTATTTTAAAATATAGTAACGTATTAAGCACTTGTTTGAGCCACATTAAAATTTTCATTCGCATACTTCTACCCATTTTCAATCACACATTTTTTAATAAAATAATATATTATATCACATCAATAACTTTTCCTTCCTTTTCAACCAAACATTCCCCATCAATTTATTATTCCAAAATACATTCTTCCAAAATAATGTGGCTCAAACTCACCCTAAATATTTATTAAATTTAAATTAAATACAATGTGCATAAAGATAAAATTAGTGTAAGACCTACACAAAAACATGTTTAGTTTAGCTTATAATCAAGTCAAATTTTCTTAAAAGATATAAAACTTTTTATATTATCATTTTTTAAATTAAAAAATTACTTATATAGACGGTAAGATAGAAATTATTGTTAAAAACTTAAAATAAAGAATTTACTTAGGTCAACTCCGTTCAATAAATAAATCAGGAAACTTTTATCTTATCTAATTATAGTTTAAGCAAGAAAAACAAAAGAGAAAAAAGAACATTCTTAGCAAAACCAGGAAATTATTGGGTCCAACTGAACCAACCGGGTCCAAGCCCAGAAAACTTTTACATATAAATTGAGTAATTAAGACTAACAGGAACCCTAATTTGTATAACATACTCAAGCGGCTCAGCCCCTCTCTCAAGCAGTATCGCGAGCTGCGCGTAATTCGAGATCTGCATCAATGGCTACTGCTAGAACTGTGAAGGACGTCTCACCCCATGAGTTTGTCAAGGCCTACGCCGGACACCTCAAGCGTTCTGGCAAGGTATAATCATATATTTAAATGCAAATGTACATTATTAATTTGTATAAATGTATGTATACTTGTACATACGCAGACATATATGAGGGTTTCATCTTTATAGATTTATTTTCTATGTCTAGATGTTTTTCTTTATGTGTATTTAGATGGGTACTCTATGTATTTGGTTTCCGGACATTTTTATCTTGTGATTTTATTAGTAAATGTACATTTTAGTGATGTTTAGGAGGGTGAATTAGAAATAATTGTTAAAAAGAACTGGGATAACGAAATAAGAATGTGGGTACTCAGTTTTTGTTGTCTGTTAAAACCCTCTCGACAAGGCTATGTTGTCTGTACCGTTTGGTGGCGGCGGTGGCGTTATACTAGCGTTCTTTGTTGGTGTATTGTTTATATTCCGGTTAAATGCCGCATAAAAGGGATTGTAATTTGTGATGCACATGAGATGGAAGTTTGAACAGGACAGTTAGGTTATCGCAGACAATCAACATATTGTTCCATCTCTTCTTTGATGGAGTAGTTGGAAGCAAATATTAAGATGGAATTCATCTGATAATCCCTTAGAAGGATGAAGTAATAAATTGACCTTTGAAGAAATAACAGTTCCCTTGAGCTAAAGAACAACAGTACGAAGAAGAAGAGGAGGTAAGGAAAAGCATTGTCAAAATTCCCCATTCACGTTACAGATCAGTACATCTTTCTTTTAAATTTTAACTTCTTAGCTTGGTCAAGGGAGATTGTTGTGTTGTGGTTATATCTCTTGCAATTCAGACCTTCAAAAAATGCCACGTTGAATTGTTTATTTTGCTTGTGTTTTTCTCTTTATGAAGATATAAGCTCTCTTTGTACACAGCACTGTTTTCAGAAATCCCAGACAAAACTATGACACTAGGGGGTTGGGGATCTTAAACTCTTTCAGCCCTATTGATTACTTTCTCTTATTGTTAAAAATAGATGGAGCTTCCTGAGTGGACCGATATTGTGAAAACTGGAGTACTTAAAGAACTTGCTCCATATGATCCTGATTGGTACTATATTAGGTCAGGTAATCCTCATGCCCATCATCCCTCTGCTTTTATGTTTGTGGGTCTTTTTTATATGTCAATTGCTCAGGTTATCTATTTGGGAATAACGCTTTCAAGTAATTTTTGGTAGTTCAGTAATACCTTGAAACTTAAATCCAAACCGATATCATGTATCTCATACCTAGAATTTCTACTTTGAAGATTAACTTCTTAATATGCTAAATGATAACTTCACCTCGAGGTTATTTTCAATATTTTGTTGTCTATTTTGCATTGCAGCTTCCATGGCAAGGAAGATATACTTAAGGGGAGGTCTTGGTGTCGGTGCCTTCCGGAGAATTTATGGTGGGAGTAAGAGGAATGGAAGTCGTCCACCCCATTTCGGCAAAAGCAGTGGGTCCGTTGCTCGCCACATTCTTCAGCAGTTGCAGAACATGAACATTGTAGATATGGATACAAGGGGGTAAGTTTAATATCTTGAGCAGAATTTAATCTCGTGTTTTTAATGACCAATTGTCATAAGATGCTGCCTGTAATCATAAGTGGAGGGTGACACTGACAGCTAACGAACTGATTCTCAAATAGAAAGGGGTGTGGAAAGGTTATCATCAATCATGATATTAACCTATGTTAAAGAAAAAAAAATTGGCTCTGTTTTTTTTCCTCGGAAGTTATCTACTTATTTCTCCAAAATTGAAAAGTATATGGTGGAGTTTTAGAAAATTCTTTTTACAAGACTGTATGCTTGTCATTTCATGGATAAATGCAACAAATTTTTGTTGCTATCACGACACTAATTTTGCATAGTTTACAGTGGAAGAAGAATCACATCCAGTGGGAGACGGGATCTTGACCAAGTTGCTGGAAGGATTGCTGTTGTTGCACCTTGATAAATTAGATAGGCTTCGGTTTAAGCTTGTTGAAGAGAGCTCTTAGGAAATCTTTGAACCAATTTTGGCTGCAAATGTGAGCATTGTCATGATGTTTTTGACTCGGTAATTTCTATAAAGATCCATCCAGGTGTACTGTTGGAGCAAATAGTCGTATTTTGATTTTGATTTTGATTTCATTTATGAATGTGATTTTGTTGGATTATACCAGTCTGTCATTTTACTTGTGTCACGTTGGTTGTTCTAGAATGGATGGACTATAGATTGTTTTTAGTATTGTTAATTGGTATCTATCTATCTATCTATCTATCCGTCAGTTGAATGTCATCGATTGGGTAACTACTTAAAATTGGTGTTCCTGGTTTATCTTCAAAAGTGAAATCTGTTTGGATAGTTGACACTGTAATGCCTTTTGTAATTACTAATTATTTTGATTTTAATATGGACAATTAGAATGCTGCACATGCTTGACCATGACTTAAAATGCCACTCAAAGACTAATGAACCTAACTGTATCTTACATTGCTGGATTAAGGTTCAATTTGCAGGTTTAAAACTAAGTGGACACTCCCCATAAGTCGGTTTTAAGGGTGAGTTTTACCCAACTTAGACTATTACAATTGGTATCAACGTAGGCACCCATCTAGGGATGAACCTAGTTGTGTACGTGGAGACTATGGGAAGGCTACTGTCAGAATAAGATTGATTTTAAGAAGTTAATTGAGAAAACGTCGATCCAAAAGGAGGAGAGGAATGTCAACTTTATTAACTTTCTATAATTTAGTCATCATCTGCAATTTTAAGCCCGACTCCATAAATACCTTTTTTCTTCATAAAAGTCAAAATAGTTTCTCCATTCGTTTGCATGGGTTTTGAACACACTGACTCAAGAAATTTAAAGAACACACTCACTTCGGTCGTTCTTTCAAGGTAAAGTTAATTAAAGGAAAAATGGATGGAATCTATCCATTTAGATAAATGTCATATGCAATTTACCCATAAATGAAAATGTTACTGGTACATCATATGTTAACTAAGAGTGTTCATAATGATCTGACATTTTTTTGCTTCAAAATCTCGCGCCATTTAAAAAGTTTTAAAATTGGAAAATGCTACTGGTACATCCCATGTAACCTAAGAGGGTTCATGACGATGAGCTGGCATTTTTTTGCTTCAAAATCTCGTGCCATTTAAAAAGTTTTAAAATTTATGAAACAATGTCCTCTTCATTCACCCATAAAGCACAAATAATCCATGATTCACAACCCTTCATTCACCCATGAACCAGTAGCATCTCGGCCCTTTCTCATCCACGTCCTACAGTCGGCGGCGAAAATCAAGGAAACCCAAATCGCTGACTGCACGAAGGATTCGAAGTAATACCCCCGTTTTCTTTACATTTCAAATCTTCACGAGGGGAGAGAGCTCGAACAGGAGCGCCGCAGTTCGAACTGGAGCTCCGTCTTCCAGCCCAAATCGTCGACGGAAGAACACAGTTTTGACGAGACTTTTCGATATGGACGCTGGAGTAGTCGAAGGTGGTGACTGCACTTATGGTAATTATTTTTCCCTTTTTATGTGAAATCCTTTGATCTTCTTACCGTCTATGTACGTAGTAAATACAAGCAAGACAATTTATTTACGTTTTGTTTACACTCTTTTACAGGGAAACTGGCCCAGAGCGATGGGGAAACACAACAAATTTATGACGACCTAGACGACGATGGCACGAAGAGGGGTAATTGGACAAGACGCTATCTTAAGCAGTGTAGCTGTTGCGGAGGTTCAAGTGATGAACATAGCATCTTCTCAAGCACCTCAATTTTTTGGGACACGAGAGCATGGATTTACAATGTTGAGGAGGACTAGTTCATGTTCTCTGTGTTGTTTATTTTTTGAAGCATCATATTCTGTACATGTTTATGGAATTCGATAGTGAAAGATCTTTTTGAGTTTATGTTGATGTAATTGAATGTAAATTGCTGACTGTATGATCATATGTATGCACATTGGTTAGCAATTGAATGCATATTCATTCAGTTCCTGTTGTCAATAGTGAAGATTATTGCTGGTTTTTATACAGTGGAGTAGTGATCATTATCCAAATTGTTGTTGATTGTGTGTGTTGAATGATTTTAATGCTGATTTGTCAATAAATGTTGAATATCATTTCCTGTGAGTCTATAGCTTATTCAGAAGAAAATTGGTGAAATTGAAACCCTGCTTCCCAGGAGATTTTGAAATAAAACCAAGACACCAATAGTACAGATATACCATCAATAAACCTGAAGGCTGCCTTGTATGCCAATAAACAAAATGACAGTTACTTCTAGTTCAACTACAAAATCAAAATAATTGACTCCTGAAACTTCCACTCCCGTTCCAAATGGTCTGCCTGCAAAAGGTCAATGACACAGAATCAGTCCACTTCATGGTTCATTGACACAGCATCAGTCCACTTCATGCTGTCTTGTGTCCCAATTGATTGAGGTGGTTGAGAAGATGATATTTTCATCACTTGAGCCTCCTCTACAGGTAAACTATTTGAGACATTGTCTTTGGACATGCTACGCTTATTCGAAGATGTCGAGCTCGAGGACACCTACAAGTGTTGCAATGTACTAACATTAAAATTGTAACATTAGAATAATGAAAGTTGTGATATGCCAATTATGAACTGAACAACAAACCTTATTTCGACCCCTTGATTTTTTCTTTATCGTCTCCAGCGGACTTTTTTTACATAGTTTTTTTGGAGCACCTTTACTTTTTGTACACTTTGGATCCAAAATTTTGAAGCTTTCTACAATGCCTCCTCCAAATCCATGCGAGAAAAAGTGATTACCTTTTGATTTTAACAATTCATTTGTTTGTAATTCAATCCACCCCATTAATTGCTTTGAACTTTCTTCATCAGCTGCAATCAAGTCTGCCATCTTGGTTAAAGCAGCACACGATTGCTCATAGCTCACCTGCTGAGGAGTACTCATCAAACCATTGTACGTTATTGCGACCCGCATATATGGTCTACTCACGTCTCTCCTCCATCTCCTCAAAATATACTTATCCGAAAGTGATAACACATCGTTTCAAATCAAAACAGAGATAGTGTGTCTGCAAATGATACCTCGAAACTCAAACAAATGACAATTACACACAATCTCGCAACTGTCTTTATGAAAAGAGATTGTAAATATCATTTTCTTATTTCCTTCATTAAGAATGATATCTTCATGGACCTTGTACTGCGTTGTCCCACAAAACTCCTCCGCAGATAGTTCTTCACAGTAAACCTTTCCAGTGAATTCTTGTTGAAACTCCCTGAATTTTGAGATTGTGTATACTTCTTGAAACTGTTTTTCCATCTCATACTTAGTAGCACAGGGAACCATTTGCGAGAATGATCTAAAATCAACTTGGAATTCCTTCTCAACTTTACTTCTCAAAGCCCGCTCGTATTGCTCTACAAATAGCTTTAAAGATGTCTTCGAGTGCACATAGTCATCGAAGAATACATTCATATTCTCACTCCGCTAGGTGGTTGACATACCTGCCCAGAATGTAATTTTCAAATAGCATGGTACCCAACGACTTCGCTCATCATAAAGTCCGTTCAACCAAACATTATCTTGCAACTGAAAATGTTCAAGCATGTTCGCCCAGCCTTCTTCAAATTCTTCACAAAGTAATGTATCGTACACTAAACCATGTATGGCATAAAGTATTGCAGCTTTTTGACTATGACCGTCGAACTTTTCTGGCAACTTCTTTAGAATATGCCATAAGCACCACCTATGCTTAGTGTTGGGGAAAACAATTTGAATTGCATTTTGCATAGCACGATCTTGATCTATAATTATTCCATTGGGAACTTGACCATGCATGCATTCAAGCCATGTCCTGAATAACCAAACAAATGTATTTATATCTTCGCTCGAAACCAATCCACAACCAAATAGAGTTGATTGCCCGTGGTGATTCACCCCGACGAAAGGAGCAAAAGGCATATTGTACTTGTTAGTTAGGTAAGTGGTGTCAAAAGTAACTACGTCACCGAATTCCTTATATGCTTGTTTACATCTGTTGTCCGCCCAAAACACATTCCTCAACCGAGACTCCTCATCCAAGTCCATACTGAAAAAAAAAACATGGATTGCATGTTTGCATTTTAGAGAAATAAGCCTGTAATGCAGCAGCGTCCCCTACACCAAGTCTTAAACGCCGCACTTTATCGATGAAATTTCTACAATCTTTCTCAACACAGATCATGTTCTCAAATCCACCCGCCTCCACTACAGTTGAGTTATAGCTTTTATGCATTGGGATTCCTGCTATATCGTTGACCTCAAGTCGCCTTTTAACATGTGCACTAAGTTGCCGATTGCATCGATACAACCTAGATTTAGATGGGCTTGTCCTATGGTTATGCTCCAAAGGGTCGAGATGCTACTGGTTTATGGGTGAATGAAGGGTTGTGAATCATGGGTTATTTGTACTTTATGGGTGAATGAAGAGGATAAGTTAGGGATTGTTTCATAAATTTTAAAACTTTTTAAATGGCACGAGATTTTGAAGCAAAAAAAAAAAAAAAGGCCAGCTCATCATTATGGACACTCTTAGGTAATACGTGATGTACCAGTAGCATTTTTCATTGAAAAAACTATGCCCGAGCCTGTATTCGTAGGATCTATTCTAGAGTACGTCTGACAAAGCTTAAAAATGTTATAGTAAGTATTGCTTATACTATTTATTGTTACTTTCTAAATTATAAAAAAGTTATTTATTTTAAAAGTAACTTTGATTTTACGTCAAAATGAGTAACTTAATTATTTTTAACGAATAAATAGATATTTACTTTAAACAAACTTATCTATTTTGAGCTAAACAAAAATACTCATTAGTAAAACTCGATGATAGGAAGTGGATTTGAAAGTGTATTCTATATACTTATTTGAATTTAAAAATATAGACATTTAATAGTTTTTTAAAACAATTATAGCTTAATTTATTGTATATTTCGTTTATTAGGTGAACTCGATGAAAGGAAGTGGATTTGAAAGAAAGTAGTGAAAATTGGTGAAAAGGGGGCAAGATCCAAAGTCTGGGGGACTAAAGTATAAATAATCAAAAGTTGTGAAAGTTTTAAATTATTTAGATCCATGTGCGGAATAACACAATTAAAAGCAAGAAGTCATTTTTTAATTATTTCTAGATGGTTATATTAAACAAGTCAATTTATATTAAGTTTGAATTCCACAATCAATAATTAAAGCAGCAAAGAACACCAGAGATAATTAAGAAGAAACCCCAATTGAGTAAAAGCTCCGGAAACTGCCAATCAAGAATCAACTATAAATCGAAACAAACTTATAGTATGGTCTAGACTTGTCTAACCTGTAGAACTTCTGACCTCAATTTCTCTAGTCTCCATTGATCCTATTAGAGGTGTGCTCCTTTAAAACAAATCCCGACTCCTGGTTTATACCTTAGCCCTCCTGGACTGCGTGCTCCTGACACCAGATCCCGATTCCTGGTATCTCACCTTAGTTCTCCAGAATTTGTGTTTCTGCAACAGCTTCCAATCTCTGGTATCGATTTATCTTCGGTGGATTAAATAATTTGGTGTTTGATCAAAAGATCTTTTGTGTTTTGATATGTGATTTTATATGAAACAATATGACTTGATCAACAAAATATGATTTAGATGAATTTATAGATCAATTAATATGTGGTGGTTGAATCTTGGAATCAATTAATATTTTTGGATCTTCAAAGGAATGATCTCTATGGAATAAATATGATTCAACACACTTTTGGACATCCATATGGTAGGATATATATGGAGAAAAGTGTTTGTGATGAAAAGATATCGAAAAACCAAGTATTTGAAGCAAAATCGATTGCTGAACGTCGACCCATTGCTCGAGCTCCGAGCCAACGATAGGCGAGTAGCAGCTGAGCAATCGTCAGCATTTTTATCATAACTTTCTCTCCCGATATCTGATTGAGGTGATTAAAAATGCGTTGAAAAACTAACTCAAAGCGCTACAATTATTTTAGTCCAAATTCTAATGTTTTCTATGTGAAAAATGTGTTGCAAGTTGTGACTGAGAATTGGAGCATAACTTGTACGTCTCTTTGACACTCTTTAGACTTCTAATTGCATTCCCTTTACCAAATGTGATCTACTTGGACATCTTGAACTCCTTCAAGAACTTTAATACTAACCCCAACTCTTTTGACTTTAATTAGGACTCGGTAACTCATATTTTAACTTTGATTAAAACTCGATAAACTCCTAATATAATTCAATTAGGATTTGATTTTGACTAATGAAATTGTCAATTATAATTTGGACTTAACAATCTCCCCATTGGCATTCCGTGATAAAATCTTATTTATTTCAAAATCAATAAGTCTAAAAATAACCAAAAATAAACTTTCCAAATTTTTTTCAATAATATGTTAACATGTTTCGTGAAACACATGAAAACCACAATAACAAATGAAAAGAAAGAGGAAACTAGCAAAACCAAAATCATATAATTAAGTTAAATAAAACACATAATAAAACATGTGTAATACCGGAACATGCAATCATATGAATTATAAATTTAGAAACAAATCATAAAATTTTATATCAATATAGACAAAATATAACACTATATCAATAATAAAATTTCAACAAATATATCAAATGACTCTCCCTAAGTCATCTATCAATCAAACAATTTAAAATTATCCCCCTAACTCATATAATTAACTCGAAATAAATATACACCTCTCCTCCTTTTATCACGAATAACAAAAGAAAGACAAGTAATAATCATGTCAATTACAGAGAGGAATGAGTAAAAAAAATATGTACATGCATAATGATGCAAAAATTATTTAAACTTCTTTTTATTTTTTTGAATTTTTCATAAATTTTCAAATTTATCGTTATGAATATTTATTTTCTTACTTATACATACATAGTTCATAAACAAGTAATTTTTTTCCACATAACTTATTTTAAACTTAGATGGAGTAAATTGTATAAGTTATTCATGTGTGAAAAGTGTCACTAAACTCATTTAAGAAAATCTCAAAACCTTAATTAATGAGAGAGGACGTGCAAAAAATACCAGTAAATGAATGTATTCTTCGAAGTATGAAATCAAATCAAGTATTACTAGAGCCTATATAAATTAAAGAGCTCTTATTAATTGTATAAAAAATTTATCTCCCCCTATCCGTGAGCACATATATATGTATATATTTTTTAGTTCCAAATCTTATGTGCAGACTTTTTTTTCATTAAACTTTCTACATGACCTACGTAACGAGTTTTAGGTTGATGGCTCCAAAATCAGATGACTTATAGGGCACCGGTATTAAGATACCCTGTATGTTTAATCACTCAAGTTATATAGGTTGTGAAGAATAATATAAGATTGTTTCACAACATTTTATGTAATTTAAATTTTTTTTCTTTGAAGTTCAAAAATAATCTTTGTTTGAAAGGGAATATATAAGAGTTTAGGTCAACCAATTTAAATGTCATTCCATATTTAAAGTCAAATCACCACACAGATGACCGTCATCTTAAATCTCAAACACGTGGTCGAAACTCATTCACAAGAGTATAATGTGTTGTAGTGCATAAAATACATGTAATAATCTATACCAAGTACTCCAAACAAATTCTAACCAAATTAATGAAAATTTAATTTACCATATACGAACTTTACTAGTACTTGATCATAAAATAACATGTTCAAAAATATTAATTATCAAAAATCTTTTTTATTTTTTATTTTTTTTATAATAAAGGAAAAATGCAAAAAAGAAACTCCTAAAATATAATGAATGGATGTGCATGCATAAATATATAGATATCATGAATAATGCAGATGCATGCATATAAGTACATACTCAATAAGGCACAAAATTGTCTTTACCATGAAGAGTAATGATAGTGTGTTTTCCAACACTTATTTTGCCACATATCATGACTAATTGTTGACAAAAACGTTTGAATATGGCTTAATTTTATCTAATTTCATTTTCTAGCACTATATTGATGGACTGGGTGGAACGTAAGAGAAATTGGCGAAAAATGACCAAAAAGGAAGTTAACAAAAGTTCAGGGACCAAATTTCAAATAACCAAAAGATAACCCGAAGCCGGCTCAAGGACATACACGAGCTTGATCATAATTCGAGGAATGCGTGGGTTGATTGAAGGGAAAGAATGATCAAAATAGACCAAAACAAGGGAAAATGATGTTCGAGTACTAGAAAAGACACAGATGGAAGTTGTGATCTACCATGCGGCCGCATGGTAGAAACTTCCATGCGGTCGTACATGAGTCAACATGCAATGAAAATAGGACATTTTGAAGTTCCATGCCGTCGCATGGAATGATACCATGCGGCCGCATGGTTGCTTTCTGGGCGCGAATTTTCTGGTTTCATTTTCTTGTTCATCCACGTTAGGAAACAAATCTAGGTCAAGTATAAAAGCCAAAAAATTGTCCAGAACGAGGGAATGACGTGATATGAGATAGAAGAACTCTAGAATACATCTTGAAGAAGCTCTTGAGGCAAGGATTTCAAAGAACAACATCATGATTCTCGGTTCTTCAAGTGCAATTGTTATTTGGTGATGTCTTCTCTTACAGTATTTCTGCATTTTATTCTTTTCTCCATGTTAGGCTAGTTATTCTTGTGCTAGGAGATCGATGAACCTTGATATGTAAACTTTGAATTCTAGTTTTGCAAGATTTGACAATTACGAGATGTTTTGAGGATTTGAATGATTTTTATTCACTTATTGTGTCCACAATTGTTATGCATGTGATTGTGTGAGTGTAGTGATCTATTTCATGCATTCGAGAGAAGTGGAATAGATTTGACAAGGTTTTAATCATCGTAGGGTTCGATAGGGGATAGAGATATACCCATATGCTTTGCGTGAATCTCTAAGTGATCATAAAACTAGATACATTCTTGTGAATTTACATTTGTCATAGAGATATAGTTGGGTGGTTTACATGAATAGGTCCAATAATTCTTGTGAGAGATTGTTGGATAGGTTAGGATCATTGATTCTTCAAGTTATCAAACATGTTGTCGATATTGTAGAACTAGATTTAAAAGCGAACATTGCATAGGGATTCGTGATCCTATGACTCATTTGTTAATCATAAGAAACATTCAATTTGCATTCGAACATTTAATTGCATTTAGTTGGTAGAAATTATTTAAATTACATACATAATTCTAGTTTAGTTACAAATCTTTACAATCATCTCAAATTCCATATATTCAGTTAAGGTCTTGGTACTTGAAATCGAATAATTCAATCCCTATGGGAAAGATATCCAGAATTTCCAATTCCACTTTATTACTTGTTACGAACCGTATACTTGCGGTATTTTAAAACGAACAAATATTTTCATGAACAAATTTTTGGTGCCGTTGTTAGGGAATTGATTATTAGTTGATTTTTGTTACTTAGACACTAATTTGAACTTCACTTTAATTTTAGTCTACATCTTCTATTCTATTCAGTTTTTCTACTTAGGCTGAGCTAAGTGCTACTGTGTTGCTTTTCTTCAGGTCTTGCATGCGAAGATCATTTGGTGGTGAACTACTTCCAACGAATTTGGAGATTGAACAGAATTTTCATCGCAGACAAAGGATAGCTACAACAGTACAGCAAGAAAATCAAGGACAAATACGAATGGCTGATCAACAATTGGAACAGAGAGCAAATCCTGTAACTCCAGCCAATGAAGCCTCAGCCAATTCGGAGGCACAATATGATGAAAATGCTCTTTTTGGGGATTTCTTGTCACCATTCGTACCTCAAAGTCAATCCAGCATTGTCTAACCTACATTCGAACAACTTTCAGTTGAAGACGAATGTCATCCAACTCTTCCAAAACGGGCACCAATTCTACGGGATGGCCAACGAGAATCCGCATATGCATGTATCCCGCTTCTTGAATATGTGTCAACATTTCAAGTATCAAGGAATATCAGAAGATGCTATCATACTGAGATTATTTTACACACTCTGCAGGATAAAGCACTTGAGTACCTAGGTTCACTCCCTGTGACGAGTATAACTACATGGAATGATCTGGCCCACAAATTATGCACAAAGTTCTTTTCACCGGCCAAGGTTGCGAGATTGAGGCACAAAATATCAATACTCAGCAAGAATGAATCCGAGACGTTTGATAAGGAATGGAACAGATTTAAGAACATGCTTAAGAAATGTCCTCAACAGGGGTTCAATAAACCATAACAAATCAGATTTTTCTCTACAGGACTACTTCCGACTTTCAGGAGCATGGTGGACTCATCATCAAATGGCTCCTTGAACACAAGAACAATCGATGGAGCTTGGGCGTTGTTTGAGAGAATGGCTAGTACTTCAGCCATGTGTTCTTCAGATCGATGGGATCCAAAGAAATCATCTAGAGTATACTAAGTAGATAACTATTTGGCTTTATCTGCAAAGATTGATTCCTTATTTCACAAGGTGGAACGCTTAACATTAACAAAAAATTCAGCACAAGTAAAGAAGTCCAATTGTAAGGAGTGTAGGGCAGAACATGGCACATTCGAATGTCTCATCCTTACACAAGGAATTAAACAAGTAAATTATGCTCAATGGGGTCAATTTCAACACAACAAACCCCGTTTTGACACATACAATCCGGGGTGAAGAAATCATCCAAATTTCTCTTGGGGTGGAAATCAAAATCCAAATCACAATCAAAATCACAACTGAGCTCAAAAGTAGTTTCGGCAGGAGAAGAAATCCAAATTGGAAGAAATGTTTGCAAAACTCATGGAAAAAATAGATAAATACATGGAGACAACAAATCAGTTTATGAGAAAGACTGAAACAAACTTTCAAAATCAGGGTACTGCTATAAAAATTCTGGAGATACAGATGTGACAGTTAGCTCTTTCTATGACAGGAAGAGTACCTGGTGCATTGCCTAGCAATACAGAAGTGAATCCTAGGAAGCATGCTCAAGCCATTACTACAAGAAGTAGAACTCAGCTACCTGAGATACATGTGAAAAGGCCATGTGCAGATAAAGAGACAGTGGAGTCTTTTGAAAAAGAGAATGAGGAGCAGACTCATAGTACCAGGAAGCCACCAGTGAAAGGAAGTACATAAATGTCACAACAAATACCAGATAATTCGGTTAATCCTTATGAGTCACCCATTCCATTCCTACAACGATTGAAGAAGCATAAAATGGAGCAGCAATACAAAAAATTTCTGAAAGTGTTCAAAAAGCTCCATATAGACATCCCACTGTCTGAGGCACTATTCCAAATGCCGAGTTACGCCAAATTCCTGAAGAACATTCTATCAAACAAATGGAAGCTAGAGGATCATGAGACGATGATGTTAACCGAGGAATGCAGTGAGAGAATTCAGAAAAAGTTCTCGCCAAAATTAAAAGATCCAGGGAGTTCATTGTCCCTTGCACTATTGGTGACTTTTATTTTGATAAAGCTTTGTGTGATCTTGGTGCAAGTATTAATTTAATGCTTCTATCTGTTTTTAGGAAACTTAGATTAGGAGAAGCCAAAGTAACCACAGTCACACTACAATTGGCTGATCGATCATTAACACGTCCAAGGGAAATAATAGAGGACGTGTTAATCAAAGTGGAAAAAATTATTTTCCCTACTGATTTCCTCATCTTGGATATGGAAGAAGACAAAGATGTTTCGCTAATTCTGGACAGACCATTTTTGGCCACCGGCAGAGCACTAATTGATATCCAGAAGGGGCAGTTAATTCTGAGACTTGGTGAAGAGCGGACCTCTTTTAATATCTTTAAGGCTATGAAATTTCCAACAGAGTCAAACTGTTGCTTCCATATAGATGTTATTGACAAGGTGGTTCATGATACACTACTTCAACATCCTTCAGATGCGTACGAGGCGTGTATCATACATTCTCAATCAACAAATTTAGAATCTCTTGAGATTGAGACATGTGCACGGTTTATGGAAACCAACCCACCGTATTCTCAAAAATGGCATTTTGAGGAACTTGGAACTGAAACCAAGAAGCATCTACCATCCATTCAGCAGCCGCCTATACTGGAGCTCAAGCAACTACTGCCTCATCTCAGATATGCATACTTGGGAGAGTCAAGCACCCTCACAGTGATTGTCTCTAACACAATAAGCAAGGTGGAAGAAGAAAGATTACTACGGATACTCAGAGATAACAAAACAGTCATTGGATGGACCATAGCAGATATAAAAGGGATCAGCCCTTTACTATGCATGCATAAGATCCTCATGGAGAAGAATTTTCAGCCAAGTGTAGAGAGTCAGCGGAGATTGAATCCCAACATGAAAGAAGTGGTGAGATCAGAGGTATTGAAGCTCTTAGATGCAGAAATTATTTATCCTATATCAGACAGTGCTTGGATCAGCTCAGTTTAAGTTGTGCCAAAGAAGGGGGGAATAACAGTTGCACAGAATGAGAAGAACGAGTTAATCCCTACCAGAACAGTTACGGGATGGAGAGTTTGCATAAATTATCGCAAACTGAATGTAGCTACATGAAAAGATCATTTTCCTCTTTCGTTTATTGATCAGATCCTAGAAAGGTTACCAGGGAATTTCATAATACTGTTTTCTCGATGGGTATTCAGGGTATAACCAAATACCGGTAGCACCAAACGACTAGGAAAATACCACATTTACTTATCCCTATGGTATTTTTGCTTACCGTAGGATGCCTTTTGGTCTATGCAACACCCCCGCCACATTTCAAAGATGTATGATAACTATATTTTTCGACATGGTTGAAAAGTTTATAGAAGTATTCATGAATGACTTCTCTGTTTTCGGATCATCGTTTGATGAGTGCTTGAAACATCTGAATTTGGTCCTACAGAGATGCAGAGAAACAAACCTAGTGTTGAATTGGAAGAAGTACCATTTCATGGTCCAAGAGGGAATTGTTTTAGGACATCGAATTTCAACAAATGGGATTGAGGTAGACAAAGCAAAGATTCAGGTTATTGAGAAGCTACCTCCACCAATATCAGTAAAGGGTGTTCGCAGTTTCCTCGGGCATGCCGAGTTTTACAAACGCTTCAATCAAGATTTCTCAAAGATAACGAAGCCATTATGTACCTTGGTGATGAAAGACAACCGATTTGAATTTAGCGAAGAATGCATATCAGCCTTCAACACTTTGAAACAAAAACTTACTTCCGCACCGGCGATTGTTGCACCAGACTGGGGATTACCTTTTGAGTTGATGTATGACGTGGTGACTACGCCATGGGAGCAGTTCTGGGACAACAAGATCTTCCATGCCATACACTACGCCATCAAAATTGTAAATAATGCTCAGATGAATTATGCAACAACTAAAAAGGAGCTTTTGGCTATAGTGTATGCATTTGACAAATTTCGATCATACCTTGTGGGGTCCAAAGTCATCGTTTATACAGATCATGCTGCACTGAAGTATCTATTGACGAAGAAGGATGCCAAACTGAGATTGATCCGGTGGATTCTATTGCTGCAAGAATTTGATATTGAAATCAAAGACAAGAAGGGCACCGAAAATGTAGTCACCGATCATTTGTCTAGATTGACGCCGGATGAGCCTGATGAGTTAGGTGACATAAACGAGGTCTTTCCAAATGAGCAAATATTTAGTGTAGAAGAAGCACTGTGGTACGCTGATATTGTCAATTACTTGGCAAAATATATCCCTCCACCGGACTACACGAGTCATCAGAAGAAGTTCTTTGCGGAGTTGAAGCACTATTTTTGGGATGATCCAAATTTGTATAAGAGAAGGGCAGATCAGATCATTCGACGTTGTGTGCCTGAGGAAGAAGTGCCTTAAATACTTGAGCATTGCCATGCATCTGCATATGCAGGGCATTTTAGAGCATCCAAGATAGATTTTACAATCGGGGTTTTACTGGCCTACTTTGTTTAAGGATGCATTCGACTTTGTAAAGAGATGCGACAGATGTCAATGCACAGGAAATATCTTACGATGACATGAAATGCCTCTAAATAGTATTTTGGAGGTGAAACTTTTTGATATCTGGGGGATAGACTTCATGGGACCATTTCTCCTATCGTTCTCTAATCAATACATCCTGACAGCAGTTGACTATATATCAAAGTGGGTGGAAGCGGTAGCATTACCACCAAATGATGCTAAGGTGGTAAAAAGAACATTTTCACCCGCTAAGGTATGCCGCGGGCCATAATTAGTGATGGAGAGGAACACTTCTGCAATCGTTAGTTTGAACACCTTCTGAATAAATATGGTATCAAATATCGGGTGGCTACCCTATACTATCCCCAAACAAGCGGGCAAGTTGAAGTATCAAATCGTGAATTGAAAAGAATCCTTGAAGTGATGGTGAACTCTTCAAGGAAAAACTGGTCCAAGAAGTTAGATGATGCGCTGTGGGCCTACAGAATGACATTCAAAACCCCTTTCTGCTGTCTCCTTACCGCCTAATTTTTGGGAAAGCGTGTCATTTACCGGTTGAATTGAAGTACCGGGCATTTTGGGCACTTCGAAATTTGAATTTGGATTTGACAGCCGTCGGTGAAAAATGGTTGCTCCAACTGAATTAAATGGATGAATTTCGGTTGGAAGCATAAGAAAATGTAAAATTTTACAAGGAGCGTACCAAAAAGTGGCATGACTTGCATATTCAGCGACGAGAGTTTGTAGTGAGATAGAAAGTGCTGCTGTATAATTCCAGACTCAAGCTCTTTCTGGGAAAATTGAGGTCCAAATGGTTAGGTCCATATACGGTTACCAAATTTTTACCATATGGTGCAGTTGACATCAATCATGAGAGCAAAAAGGAACTTCACAGTGAATGGACGTCGGCTTAAGCACTATTGGAGCGGGGAATTTCCAAAAGAAAAGTCCACTGTCCACCTTACACAGCCAGAATGAATCACCACGGTACAATCGAGCTATCAACTATAACCTAGCGCTAGTTGGGAGGCAACCCAACATATTCTTCCCTTCTATTTATTCCATTTTTTGCATAAGTTTATAAATTTTCCACATTTTCGAGATTTTTCGAAATAGTAGGTAGTTCATCGTCTCTAGGATTCTTTACACATCCATGCATGAACACACACAGTTTATAATATGTAGAGAATCAGTTTGGGGGTGTTTAAATGATCATTTATCGAGTTTATGCAAAAATCACATGTTTTGGGGGAAAATGGTTAAAATCGGTAATTTTTGCGGAATTCACACGTGTTTTTAAGTTATAAGTGATTTTGGAGTGAGCTTCACGTCCTACACACACACAGTGATTTGAAATGTGTTTTGACAAGTAGTGGGAGGGATGAAGCATCGAGTGATATTGGGGGTTACAAACCGAGTTTTTCATGAAAATCGACCAAAAATGAGTTTTTCGAGGTTGATTGATTTTTTCGGGGAGTTTTCATGTTCGACCACCTCATATCACTCATTTGAACATGTTGGGCACATAAAACAAGAAAATGGGGACCACCGAGGGGAAAATTGGCAATTAGAGCACATATCAGCATTGCGGCTGCATGGTGCTACCAGTCATGCGATTGCATGGGCTGGGTCTGACCGTTATCTCCATGTGGTTGCATGGGACCCTTTTCCCATCTATATCTCACTCTTTTTTTATTATCACTCACACACCCCACAAGCACACCACTACACAAACACACACACACACACACACACACACACCCCTATGCATCCGACCACACCACGGAGCCTGTGTACTCACACATGAATACAAACACGCACCCATACACATATCACCAAGGTCTTCAAAATTCATCATATAACAGTTTCCTTCTCATTTCAAGATTTCAAGGTAAGCCTACTTTTCTTATCTCAATTTCATTTGATGTTTTCTTTGATTACTTATTTGAGGAGATTGAGTTTTAGGATTTAGATGTTGGTTTGGGTGTGATTGAGTTATATTGAACAAATTTTGGCTTGGAGAATGACAAAGGGTTTAGAGAAATTGTTAAATCAATACAATGCTTACAATGTGTTCGATAAATGTCCTATGAGAAAAATTGTTGTGCATTCGATTCCTCTTGGCCTATGACCTTGTTGGTATACATTTTGGGATGCTTATGTATGACGATTCTTTGCAATGTTTGTTGAAATTACCAAGTCCAATCAGGGCCACACATAAGCATAACATAGCTAGGCATAAGGCACTTCAAGGTACTCACTTCGGCACCTAGTTTTCTAACTCATTTGACATCCGTTTCCTCTAAATTTTGGATATTTGTTTGATTACTATATATACTTGCAAATGCCCGGAGGTTTTCCTGGAAAATTTCAAATCTCTCCGATTGTGTCTACCTGTGAACTTGCTTGGTTGAATACGCATTTCATTGTTACATTTTCCTTATTCTTCCATAATGATTGACTCCTAGCACCACATTTTTCCAGGTTTTAGTTGTTATCCACCTTCTTGCTATATTTTATCATAGATGGCATCACTTTCTCTTGTATACTTGATTAGCCTTATATGTGACAATTCACTTTGCACATGCATTGCACTCTCCCATACTTTTATTCAGCTTTGATGCTTATCTGCTTGTCTTATATTCAAGTCATTACACTTTGGGTTTCATACATCACGTTAGCTTACATATTTCCATGTTCTCGATGTTACATGATGCCTCCTAAACGCACGTCCAGATGTAAGGAAAAGGTTGGCTCCACTTCAGGTACAACCCATACACAGGCACTTGAAGGCAGTATGTGGCGAATTTCTAGACAGTGGAGCTCCCGTCAAGTACATTGAGGTTGTCTCCCATTGGGTAATCAGCCCCGAGCGACCAGTGCTGCTTGATGACTTTCCCGATTTTGAATTGCTCATGTTGGTGCAGAACTATGGTTGGGAGAAATTAGTGGAGAGGCCACGTCCTGTTTATGAAGGTCTGGTCAGGGAATTCTATGCCAATTTTAACAGTAAAATTGACATACTAGGTTTTAAGCACTAACACCAAACATGGGTGCGGGACCATTGGATTATGTTTACGTCGAAGGTCATCCATGATTTTTACCAACTATCGTGGAACAATGTGGTTCCTATCCCGGGCAATTTCCATTGGCTTGACGTAGCAGAGGTGTTACTTGGACGTGTAAATGCATGGCCACTCCCGATAGGGGAATGGCATCAAATTGAGCTAATGCTATCTTGTGGCTTTTCATATGCTACAATATCGAGCTAACTTCATACTGCACCACATTTACGGATCCTAAGATCGATTTTTTTATATCATTTGGTTCGGGGGAACAAGATTGATCTTGCTACATTCATCTATGAGCAGTTCATGTGATAGGAGTTTGGGACGACCTTCGCAGCTCCTTGATATTTTCAAGTTTAATCAGTGGCATCTGCAAGGTCTCTGGCATCACTATCCCATCGAGGGAACTTCTCGAGAAACCAAGCCCATTCATCAAACGCAACACACTAGGAGAGGGATAGGGTGAACCACAGAGAGAAGTTGGCACGTGAGCAGAAAAGACAGCAGCAGGTTGTACAAGGGGATGGGGGTGCAGATATTGAGTTCGCTCAGGCCCAGCCACCACCGCAGCAGAACGTCGACACACAACTACTGAAATAGATGTTTGCTACCATGACCAGCTCCGGTCGGGACATTCAGAGTCTTCAGCAAGCCTTTGGTTCTATGAGTACGGAGGTGCAGACAATGCGGACTGAGTTAGCGAGTTGAGCATTTCACATCCAATGTCGTTGGGAGTCTCTCGCAGCTAGGCGAGAAATAGACACGATGAATGGGTAGTTGAGTATGTATGTTGGTCGAGTAGACGGGATTCAGTTGCAAGCCAATGAGACATGGGATCGCCTAGGCAGCATGGAGATAAAGATTAGTGAACAAACCACTGTCATTCGGGGTCTTCAGTCCGAGCTTTCCCACCAATCTGAGTTAATACAGCAGATCCTCGCTTGGCTACCTCCGCCACCTGGCGACGGCACTGTGGGTCCCAGCTTTTCGCCACAACACCCGCATTGATCAAGGGAGTACCAATCCTTATCTATGTTTTTATTTGCAACATGTCCTCAATTATGCTTGTTTCACATTATTTTTATATTTCCAACATTGAGGGCAATGTTAGAATCTAAGTTTTGGGGAGTGGTATAAGTGTCCATCATGTTGTGTTATTTTACTGTTTTAATTTGCTATTTTTCGTGTGTGTCGAGTAAAAAAATTTGTTATTGTAGCTTTCATTTAGTTAGTTTCAGTTTTCTTTAGTTACCTGATTTCTAGCATTTAATTTAAATGTGTGCTTGTGCGGGTTTTGATAGCCTTGCCGGCAATGATGAGAATATTGGAATAGAATGTTTTAGGAACTATGGATATGGTGCACAATGTGACTTGATCAATACCTGCTTGTGTGGAACTTGACATAATTCACACACGACACTCATGTTTACATTTTGAGTTAATGATTTGGTTTATTATGTAGAAGATAGTTGAACATAATGAATAGATCCAAATAACCTCTATTGAACTTAACCATGATCCATCGTTAGAATAGTTTGGAGGTGTTTGACCATTGCAAGGGACTGTTGAGATAGGTAGGGGCTCCATGCATGACAATTGTTGTGTGGATTATCGAAGACCAATGAGATGAAGTTGAGGTGAGAGCCTTAAATTAGGGGGATGTCCTCGAGGCTGAATGTTTATCAAATAAGGGACATCGCACTAGTCACTGTGAGAATAAAAAGAGTAAATAAATATTTTCTCAAGCCTATATAACTCGAGTGACTAAGCCTATAAGAATTTAAAACCTAGTGCTATATGGTTATCTGAATTGGGAGTCATCGGCCTAAAACTCATTACAGGGGTTATACAGAAAGAAAATGAGAAAATATATATCTCTATATTTGAAAAAAAAGAGGGAGAAAACACATTGACTAAGCCCCCAAAAAATTCAGTCGCTAGAACTACACCTTTAATGAGAGATAAGTGGCTTGGTTTGGTCTTAATGGTTGAAGTAATAAAAAATAAGAGAGTCCCTGCTTGTTGACATACGAACTTGTGATAGTGCAACTCATCCAGATTAATAAAGGGCAAGGAATAGATGTAAATGAGTTCAACTTTAGAACACATACCAGGAAATTGAGTGAAAAGAATAAATTTGAGGGTATGTGCATCTCTCGAGCGAAGAAAGGAAAAACATGACCACTGTGGGTTAGATACTAACAAATTCTGAAGTTTATATGTGACATAAGTTCACACACACATGTCGAGTTTTGCACTCAGCGGGTAAAGATTGATTTTAGATTGTGTACTATTTACATTATTCCATATGTGCTAATTAATGAATTCTAATCCGGAGATACGGTAGGTTATCAAACCATTTTTGTGTTGAATAGAGTCATTTTCTTGTTTGAGGACAAACAATAGTCTAAGTTTGGGAGAGTTGATAAGTACGTTTTTCAACACTTATTTGGCCATATATCATGATTAATCGTTGACAAAAACGTTTGAATATGACTTAATTCTGTTTAATTTCATTTTGTAGCACTATATTGATGGACTTGGTGGAACGTAAGAAAAATTTGCGAAAAAGGACCAAAAAGGAAGGAAACAAAAGTTCAGGGACCAAATTTCAAATAACCAAAAGATAACTCGAAGTCGACTCAAGGACATACACGAGCTTAATCATAATTCGAGGGATGCATGGGGTGATTGAAGGAAAAAATGATCAAAATAAGCCAAAACAAGGGAAAATGACGTTCGACGACTAAGAAAGACACACATGGAAGTTGTGATCTACCATGCAGTCGCACATGGGTCAACAGGCAATGAAAAGAGGACATTTTGAAGTTCCATGCGGTCGCGTGGAATGATACCATGCGGCCGCGTGGTTGCTTTCTGGGCGCGAATTTTTTGGTTTCCTTTTCTTGAACAACCACATTAGGAAACAAATCTAGGTCAAGTATAAAAGCCAAAAAAACGTCCAGAACGAGGGGAGGACGTGATATGAGATAGAAGAACCCTAGAATGCATCTTGTAGAAGTTCTTGAGACAAGGATTTCAAAGAACATCAAGATTCTCTACTCTTCAAGCGTAATTGTTATTTGGTGATGTCTTTTCTTACAGTATTTCTATATGTTATTCTTTTCTCCATGTTAGGCTAGTTATTCTTGTGCTAGACGGTCGATGAACCCTGCTATGTAAACTTTGGATTCTAGTTTTGCAATATTTGACAATTAAGACATGTTTTGAGGATTAGAATGATTTTTATTCACTTATTGTGTCCACGATTGTTATGCATGTGATTGTGTGAGTGTAGTGATCTATTTCATAAATTCGAGAGAAGGGGAATATATTTGACAAGGTTTTAATCATTTTAGGGTCCGATAGGGGATAGAGATATACCCATATGCTTTGCGTGAATCTCTAAGTGATCATAAAACTACATACATTCTTGTGAATTTATATTCGTCATAGAGATATAGTGGGGTGGTTTATATGAATAGGTCCAATAATTCTCGATTTAGGATTATTGATTCTTCAAATTCTCAAACAAGTTGTCGATATTGTAGAACTAGATTTAAAAGCGAACATTGCATGAGGATTCGTGATCCTAGTACTCATTTGTTAATCATAAGAAACATTCAATTTGCATTCGAACATTTAATTGCATTTAGTTGGTAGAAATTATTTAAATTGCATACATTATTCTAGTTTAGTTACAAATCTTTACAATCATCTCAAATTCCATAGATTCGATTAAGGTCTTGGTACTTGAAATCGAATTAATTCAATCCATGTGGGAACGATATCTAGAATTCCCAATTTCACTTTATTACTTGTTACGAACCGTACACTTGCAATATTTTAAAACAAACAAATATTTTCGTGAACAAGTAAGGCGAGCAATACTGCAATTAACAATATCACTTTGACCGGCGACATCATTCATTTTGACTCAAATCTTCTCAGAAGAAGATGTAATCTTAGTCAACTGAGTTGTCAAATCAGTCAAGTGACTCACTAGTTAGTCAAGAAACTTATATGAGTAGTTAGATCTTGACTGTTTTTCCTAATAAAGGACTTACGGAACTTAGGTCTAATGTGACCTAAAACACCATAATTATGACATGTGAGAACAAATTTATGAACAACCTTAGGTAGAGGAAATTTATGTTTTATAAATGATTTAGATTCTCGGATACCTACATTATTGGACTTGTTCTTACTCAAGAGATCGAGACACTTAGGTCTTATATGTCTTACCTTACCACAATGGTGACACGTGGGAATGAACCTATGAGTAACTATTGGTCTCAAGTTTTGAACTTTATGCTTTGAGGCATGTACAAACTTATTTTTTGAAGAAGAAGCGGTATAGGAAGTTGTTGGGTATTTGATTTTTCCAAATCACTCATAAGAGATTTAACCTTAATATCTAAGGACTATTTCTCAACTCTTCACTTATTCAAACTTTTAGTGAATTCCTCAAGTTTGGCTACAAGACCCTTCTTTTCTAATTCAAGATTATTCAATTTTTTAAAGACAGAGCGATTTAGATTTTTCAACTTAAGGCACGCCTCAAACAATTGGTCATAAACCTCCCGAATTTTCATATTATACTCAGATCCCGAATTAGAAATTGATTGACTCATCTAGACAAAATTTTGGATCAAATAACGTTATTAAGCTCTGATACCACTTGAAAGTTTTAAATTATTTAGACCCACGTGCGGAATTATACAATTAAAAATAAGAAGTCACTTTTTAATTATTTCTAGATGATTAGATCAAACAAGTCAATTTATACTAAGTTTGAATACCACAATCAATAATTAAAGTAGTAAAGAACACCAAACATGATCACGAAAAAATTTTAATTGAGTAAAAGCTCTGAGCACTTTGCCAGTTAATAATCTGCTATAAATCGAAGCAAACTTACAGTATGTTCCAGACCCGTCTACCCCGTAGAACTTCTGAGCTCAATTTCTGTAGTCTCACTTGATTTTACTGAAGGTGTGCTCATTCAAAAAAAAATCTCGAATCTTGATTTATACCTTAACACTCATGGATTGCGTGCTCCTGACACTAGATCTTGACTTTTGGTATCTCACCTTAATCCTCCTGAATTTGTGTTTCTGCAGCAGCTCCCAATCTCTGATATCGATTTATTATCGGTGGATTAAATGATTTGGTATTTGATCAAAAGATCTTGTGTGTTATGATATGTGATTTTATATGAAACAATATGGTTTGATCAACAAAATAAGATTTGGATGAATTTATAGATCGAGTAATATGTGGTGGTTGAATTTTAGAATTAATGAATGTTTTTGAATCTTCAAAAGAATGATCTTTACAGAATAAATATGATTCAATACACTTTTTGACGTTCATAGGGTATGATATATATAAAGAAAAGTGTTTGGGATGAAAATAGATTAAAAAAACAAGTGTTTGACGTGAAGCATATTGTTGAACGTCGACCCGTCGCTCGAGCGCCAAGCCAGCGACAGGCAAGCAACAGCTGAGTAGTCTTTAATATTTTTATTATAACTTTCTCTCCCAATATCCAATAAAGGTGATTCCAAACGATTTGGAAAGCTAATTCAAATGGATATAATTTTTCGTGAAATAGCCTTGTCCAAATTTCAATATTTTCTATGTGAAAAATGCGTTTCAAGTTGCGACTGAGAATTTAGAGTATAGCTTGTACAATTCTTTGACACTCTTTAGACTTCTAATTGCATTCTCTTGATCATATATGATCTTCTTGGATATTTTGGACTCCTTCAAGTACTATACTATAAATCTCAATTCTTTTGACTTTAATTAGGATTCAGTAACTTATATTTTGACTTTGATTACAACTCGATAAACTCCTAATAGAATTTAACTAGGTCTTGATTTTGACTAAAGAAATTGCCAATTACAAATTTATGTCAATTATAATTTGGACTTAACATTGCCGAAACTCACAATAAAGATTTGAGAATACTAGGGGTCAATTGGATGCAATTAGAAGTCAAAATGAGTAAAATATGACCAAAATATTTTCACATATCAATTTTCTTCCGTTCCAGATTTTTAGCCGAAATTTGAGACCCATTTTTGGGCCAATAAACGTTCGAATTGAATAATATCTATTTCTACTAAAATTATAGCCTTGTGAGTTATTTTTACAACCGAATTTGAATCGCCTCAATTGGATATTGGGAGATAAATTTATAATAAAAATACTAAAAAATATGAAGTGTTGAAATTTTTACAAGAGGTAGCGTCGCTGTGTTCGCGACACCACTCCCATGGTGCCGAAACGCCACCTCAGTGTATCTAGAAATCGTTTTTACCCGTTTTGAAGTCCATAAAAACCCTACATTGGACACAAAAGTGAAAAATAGTATAAATACAAGTTTTTGACACTTTTGAGACTGTTTCACACAATTTAGGAAAGAGAAAAATACAAAATCATCAAGATCAAAGAGTAAAACTAGGCTTTGAAGACTTTTGAGGTTGAAGAAGATTCTTGGTGCAAGATCCAATTCTTTTCATGATCAAGATTTCAAAACTCGGTTATGAACTCTATACTTTTTATTTTTCTTTCATTAATATGAGTACCTAAAATCATGATTATGGCGAACAATGTAATCTATGTGTAGTCATTTTATTTCTTTTATTCAAGATTCTATTTTTTTAAATGCATATGTGTTGATTTTATTCATGAATTTAATGCTTTGAATTCTTTAGCCAATTATTCAATGATTTTGTGAATTTATTGTGAATCGAGATGTGAGTTTTAGATTTAGATCACATAGTAAAATCGAGTAATTTAGGATAACGTGTAGAGATACCTATACTAATTATTGCGATCATTAGATGAATTCTTAGAACTAATATTTCGTTAAACTAAGATTGATTCACATAGAGATATAGAATTAGATTAATTAAATAAAATTAATGAGAACTCGAGACAAATAAATTGAATACTTTAGAAGAATTCTACCGAATACTATAATAGTAATGAATCTTGATTGACGAATTAAAAGGGATACATAGGTAAAATTTTAAGTCCTAGCATTAATATTCATACCTTTAAAATCCAAATTCGATAAATTGCGTACGTTAGATAATTTAGTTTTAGTTAGAATAATTTAGATATCAATCACAAAACTTTATTATTCGTTTTCGATCAAATTAAAGTTAGGAATAATTTAACCAATGTTAGATAATAGTTCTCGTGTAAACAATATCCAGACTCATTGATCAACTATATTACTTAATACTATCCATATACTTGCGGAATATAAAAATCAATAACACAGATCTCTTTGTCATGGTCTGAATTTAAGGATGGGCTAAAGTCCATGTCACCTTCATACTAGTAGTTTACTTT
Organism: Fraxinus quadrangulata; assembly: GCA_903798255.1. Lineage (NCBI taxonomy): Eukaryota > Viridiplantae > Streptophyta > Magnoliopsida > Lamiales > Oleaceae > Fraxinus > Fraxinus quadrangulata. The sequence continues at coordinate 13,399 of CAIGRB010018345.1, read as the reverse complement.
TGTAAATTATTAGCACTTATTTCATTTTTTTAATGGAAAAATTGCAGTGACGATACCAAATTTTTTATTTAATTTCAAATTTTGTCCAAACTTTCATTTGTGTTACTCACAGTACTAATCCTTTGAAAAACTTGCACTCAGAGTTCAAATGGATGGAAATAGTTAGTTTGACCGTTAGTTGATCAGACATTGACATTGACTATAATTTTGATTAATTTTAAAAGAATAAAGTTATAACTTTATATTTTTTATAATAAAATAATTAATATAAAAAAATCCCAAACCACACATACCCACTCCACCCAAACTTAAAACTATGTTATCTCATTCACATTTCCCACTCCCACTCCCAAATCAAAATCAGAAAATTCACCGACCACCGTTGACCACCTGCTTTTAAGCATTTCATCAAACATTTTTGTAGCACTTTCAAAACATCCACTATTTTTATAAGCCTAATCACTGTATTGCATAAATAAATATCAAATTCAATACCCATTTCGACAGTCACATAATGAATATTATTTGCGAATGTTTTGCCACTTTCAAGAAACACTACCAATCCATTCAACAACCCGAAATTTCATTTGGTATTTCGAAGCAAATTTATGTCGAAAACCTTGAATTCTTTTATGAAACAGAGGGGCCGAAGTTTCCAGTAATTGCGAAGCCATTTGCCATAGTTTTTAATAAGGAGGGTTTGAAAGGGTTAAAACTTCCAATTAATCTCTCTGTCTCCAATTAAAAAAACTGTGGTGGGGGTGTGTTCTGGTTTTTTGTTTTAGGTTTGGGTGGGGTGGGTATGTGTGGTTTGCCGGGTGTCCACCTATGTACTCCCTTATGGTTGTTTAGCATTATCCTTATTTTATTATAGAAAATGTGAAGTTACTATTTTTTCCGTTTAAAATTAGTCAAAATTATGATCAAAGTCAATTCTTTAGTCAACTAACGGTTAAATCAACAGTTTCCATTCATTTGGACTCTAAGTACGAATTTTTTTAAAGATTTAGTACTGTATGTGATACAAATGAAACGTTTGAATAAAGTTTACAACTAAATGAAAGATTTGATAACATAGCTACAATTTTTCTTTTTTAATTGGAGGCCGAGAGATTAATCATTGAAAAGAAATTTTGAATTTCTTGCTTTTGATTTGAAAGGCCATCATTTTGTGGTGGCTTAAATTTCACTCAAAAGCCTTTGCAGCCCATAATCACAAGCAAAGCTGCAGGTTCATTCTTAATTTTTAAGTTAGCTCTTTTTTTTTTTTTTTCCAATTAATGCCTTAATTCAATTTGCATTAAAATCAAACTGCATTGAAGCCCCCTCCCACATTCATTTTCAATCATAGTTTTTTTTTCTTTTAAATTAATTTTCACATTTCCTATAACATTTTTTACTTTTTAATAAATAAATAAATATATAGTGTGTGTGATTTTATTGAATTTCGATCAAGAAAGAGCATATTTTTTGCCCCTACTCAAGAAAGGTTTTTTTTTTCTTTTCAAAAAGATTTCAACGATGTGGTATGTATGTATGTATGTATGTATGTATATATATATATAT
>CAIGRB010018345.1:0-11328 GCA_903798255.1 Fraxinus quadrangulata | reverse complement strand
CAATTGAATACAATAAATGAGTTATTGGGATGATGTTATGTGCTAAGCATCTAGAGATACATCTTCCACCTATAAATACTTGGTTCTTCTCCTTCAAAGGTAATCTTGTTTTAAATTTATAATTGAACTTGAGGTAAAAATTAATAATATCAAACTTGGCATCCATTTTTTTGTCCACTGTGTCTTCCACATCCAAATATTTTTCTACTTCTGACTTAATATTTTGAATAAACACAATCGTCGCACCCCATAGGAGCTATGATCTTGTACAGTCTAACATGCTGTTAAGTGTGCAAGTAATATATACGTGAACGTGAGAAGAATTAAGATTGCTAATGAATGACTCCCGTCAAATTTAAATGTCAACAATATATGTTCATAGATATATAGTATAATAGTCTACTCACACACGCACATTTTTACTGTATAGGCAAAACAAATGCACACAAAATATAAGTTAAACGTGATAAAAATGAAATGTGAGTATGGCGTCAACCTTTTTGCACTTTAATCCATAAGTTCATTTTCATTTACTATACGTATTTTTAGAAATTGAAAGATAATATTTAAATTGTATGAGCTACTTTTTATCTATTTTTTAAGGTAACATAAATCTAATACAATAATAGGTGAATTTAACTACTCTCCATCTTATGTAATATTGAAGTTAATGGAAGAAAAGAAGAATAAATAATTTAGGTNTGCTATCTCTAAATTTTATCACCTCTTGTACTGTACTATTCACATGTGAATACTGATAGTTTCTTAAAAGTTAAGAGATGCCTTTGAATTTTGATGGACACCCTGTAGCTTTTAACCGAAGAAGACATAATAACTTGGCAATAGTTTCGATACCCGATGAGGCTGGAAAAAGAACTCCAAGGTAATTATACTTGTGTTGTCTGGGTAGTTAGCTGATCAACAGAATGGTTACACTGGATCAAATCTTCTAGCCCAATCTAATGCTGGGCTGGACTTGGACGTGGTTGAGTCCAGTCTTCTATTGTTCGAGAGAGAGAGCTTAATATTGTGTTGATTTTAAAGTTTCATCAAAAGCACTTTTTAACTTTTGTTAAAGAATAATGGTATTTAGTACCAGTGGTGATAGCACACCCGTTTATGTGTGATATGTTTAATTAAATGTGCAATTAAGCGATTTATTTAATTGAACCTGTAATTTAATGTCACTGGTGCTGCTACCTAAACTGATATTAAATATCAATGGTGTTAAATAATATTATTCTAAACAGTTATCCCATGAAATTTAACTCAACCGACATCTTGGGGAGTTAGAACTTTAATGTTTACTACCATGTTATGTTTATGTCATATTCATTTTTTTTGTCTTTCGTATATCCTTTTAATGATGCAAAAAGAAAAATTCATAAATATGTGGTTACAAATTTTCGATCAAGTAATTTTAAACAAATATAACAAAAATGTTGTAGAATATTTTCAATAAATTAATTGTAGGCTAAATGGTCGGAAGTTACATTAATGCTTCCGATAACATAAATTTTTTTACTTCTATATAAAATAATATTTCAAAAAAAAAAAAATTACATTATGTTTGTCTGATTCGAGAAAAAAGGCTTGTTGGGTTCTTATGCTTTCATGTTTACAACTCAATTCATCTGATTATTATAAGTTTGAAAAATCATTCACATAGAATGACTATATTACTAAAAATGTGGTGATATTCAAATAAAATCAGTATAAACGTGAAACTAATCAATCAAATTTAGTAAATCTTAATTTTGATCATTGTTCGTCCCATAAAATTGTTGGTAGTTCATCAATTTCTTGTATTAGGTGATATTGTTGAATCTACAAAAATACAATCACAATCAGCTTATTCAGTTACTAAATATAGGTAAAATAGGCGATTCCCACGATCCACTCAGATGGTGATCATTTTTGACTAATGGAAATAATTTAAGTAGCTGATGAAATTACTATTAACGTCTTATTTGATTCTCATTATTTTTAAAATGTATTTTTCTTTTTCTTCTTTTCAACCACATATTATTTAATAAAATAATATTACACACAAATTCAAAACTTTTCCTTTTTTAATCACACATTAATCATCAATCACTATTTAAAAATGTATTTTTGACCGAATAATGAGACTCAAACAAGGCACAAATAAAAAAAACTATAAATACCACACGGGTAGATATTACCACTTTTTGGCAAAAAAATTATCTTCCTAAAATCTCTATTTTACCCTTACACCCTGAACACTCACTCATGTGAACCACCAAATTATAAGGATTGATAGCAGAAAATCCCCTAAAAACATTTTCATTTGCAATATACCCTCCTACCTATTGGAAATCGCAGAAAACTCTCTATTTGAAATCTTTTGTGTGAAAAATCCTTCTACCGTCAAATTTGCCATTAAAAAAAGTAGCCAAAATTAAAAAGTAATAATTGCAATTTTAGTATCCAATCTTTTTATTATTTTACAAATTATACCCTTTTTTTATATACCACTGACAATCTCAAACTTTTAAAATTTTATCTTCCACCACACCCTATTTCGTTTTCTTCCCCAAAATTTTATTATTTTATTTAATACCTTCCAAAACCCTCCTAAATCACTAACCCCGAATGCCCCATTTCTTCTCACCACAGAACTTTAAAACTTTCTGCTATACTTTTACGAGGATTTGGAGAACTACAAATTGTAATATCATTCAATCTAGCAACTAAGTAGGCATAAATGTAGACCAACACTCTTCCTACTACAAAGTTTTTTGTATCTTCCAAAGAATTTCGGAATACAAAATTTAACATTGTCCATGGAAAGTTTAGACATACAACTAGAATGCATCTGAAAATGAAAAAAAAAAAAAAAAAAAAAAAAAAAAAAATTAATAAATAAAAAAAAAAAAAAACCTTATAATCCCAATAATCATGACAACAAACAAATCGTATATAAGAATTCCAAAACAAAAATAAAAATTTTCATGGTACAGAACACTAAGGGCTTATTTGGGTTAGATTTTAATTTATGTCAAAGTCAAACAATCAATATCAATCACATCTTTCATGAGACCCACATTTTTTCAACCAAATATTTTAAAAACTTCTATCACAATCCACTTAAAATATGATTTTAATCTATACCAAACACCCCCCTAAAAACTCATCTCCAATTTATACTGAAACTGTGAAACAATCGTCATGCTTGACTTGATCAAAAAGAGAAAAAAATGGCAATTATTGGAATATGAAGGTTTTAAAGATGGAAATGAGAAGAAGCAATGAGAAATTTGGGGGTGAGGAATTAGGGAGGGTTTTTGAAGGAATTAAATAAAATAATAAAGTTTTGAAAAAGAAAATGAAGTGGGATGAGATAGGGTCGGGGTGGAAAATAAAATTTTAAATGTTTGAGATTATGGATGGTACATGAAAAAAAAAAGAGAGTATAATTTGTAAAAGAATAAAAAAATTGGATACTAAAATTACAATTATTACTTTTTAATTTTGACATTTTACTATCTTTAGCGACAAATTTAACAATAGAGAGGTTTTGGCACAAAAAATTTCAAATAGGAAGATTTTCTGTGATTTTCAATAAATAGGGGATATATTGCAAATAAAAATGTTTATAGGGGATTTTATGCTATTAATCCAAATTATAGCTTGTAAAATTCTTTCTTCACTTCCCAAATATGCTCACATTTTTATTTTTATTTTTTTCTATTTTTATCACCGGAAAGGGTAGTTTCAGAATTTTCTGTTTCCAAAATTTACCCTACAAAAATATCTATAGAGGGATGTTATTGTCCTTTCAATAAAATTCCAAGGCCAGCTGACGGTTCCACAACGACTATTAAAGGAGGTGCCCGCTCTCACAGATTTTCCTACCACACTCTCTCCATAACTCGCTATATCGATTTCAGAAATCCAAAGGTAAGATCTAAGAGGTGAAATATTCGCTTTTGTATTTGAGATTTTAATACTTTTGCGTCAAACATACACACTGGAATATGTGTCGGTAGATTTGATGTTTTTATGCGCGTTTTATGTGCGTGAAGAAATGATGTTGATTTAATATGTTGGTGTGGTGAAATAGGTATGGATTTCTGCGGTTTTTTGTTTAATTTCTTTGATTATTCACTGATCTGAATAATTGTGTCGGCAAATGGTTTGGTCTTAATGATTTGAATGAATTTAATTTGATCTATCTATTGCTGCTGAATTTGTGTGTGTTGTGATGTTAATTTTGGAGTTTGCATGGATCTATTAGTTTTTAGAGGAGTCTAGCCTCGGATCTGGATTTCTGTTGGTTTAGATTCAAGTTGAACTTACAAGTAGTAATTTTTTGAGCGCATTACATGCAATTTGGACGTTGGTATCTAGATCTATTGGAAATTATTGTAATCAGGTGATGCAAATTAGTAAATCTGATATGCTTTGTTCTTAGAGATATGAAATTCTCCGTGCTAAAACTTCTGATCTTTCAAAAGGAATTATGAAAAGCTGCATTTGGTTTAAATTTTTAATCTATGTTTCTTTGTCCACGATACATGCTCAGCTCGAATTTGAAGCTTTGAGATGGATTTTGAAAAGGGTGATTAAAAGATATGTTGATTTTGGTAATCTATGCCATCAAATGCTGGGTAATGGGTTTCTTGAGGAAGCATAATCTTTTGGTTGGGTTTATTTTGTTGATCCTTCTGAATGTAACTAAATATGTATGCCCATAAATCTCTTACTGTATAATATGCTTTAAATTGCATACAATTGTTTTCATCCATTAGCAAAACTCTGTTTCTGTTAGAAAAGGAATTAAAATTTTCATTTAATTGATCATAAGTAACTAACTTTCCAGTTCTGATCAGGGTTTACTTTTCAAGAATGTTACTGAAATTATCTTAGTTGACATCAAATTTATTAGGATTAAGACTTGGTTTGTTAGTGAAAGTTCCATGATCTTATTATGAGGATACCATGTGTTACATTTCTCGCTAGGAAATAAATAAGCATATATTTTTTAATACTGGTATCAAGACTTTCATGCTAGGGCTTAAGATTATAGACCGCCACCAATTTGTTTTGAGCAATTATTCTTTTGTAATGGGTAGTAAGATCTAACCACTCATATGTTGTACATGGAAATACTCCCAAAGTCATCCTGAGATTTGCCACTGCTGTGATGATTGCACAGTGTTCCCATTATCCTTTTTTTTGGTAAACGTAATCAAGAAATCTATGTGTATCTCATAAATGAGTGTATATTTTTCCAGATTACTAGACAGAGGAAAAATGGTGAAGATCTGCTGCATTGGAGCTGGGTATGTCGGAGGCCCCACCATGGCAGTGATTGCACTCAAGTGCCCTAAGATTGAAGTGGCGGTTGTTGATATTTCTGTTCCCCGCATCAATGCCTGGAACAGTGATCAGCTCCCTATCTATGAGCCAGGCCTTGATGAAGTGGTGAAACAATGTCGGGGCAAGAATCTTTTCTTTAGCACGGAGGTTGAGAAACATGTCTCTGAAGCTGATATAGTGTTTGTCTCAGTCAATACTCCAACCAAGACTCGGGGTCTTGGAGCAGGCAAAGCAGCAGATTTGACTTATTGGGAAAGTGCAGCCCGCATGATTGCTGATGTGTCAAAATCTGACAAAATTGTGGTTGAGAAGTCCACCGTCCCAGTAAAAACAGCAGAGGCCATCGAAAAAATTTTGACCCACAACAGCAAGGGAATTAACTTCCAGATTCTCTCTAATCCAGAATTCCTTGCTGAGGGGACTGCAATTAAAGATCTTTTCAAGCCTGACAGGGTTCTGATTGGAGGCCGGGAAACCCCTGAAGGCTTAAAGGCAGTTAATGCACTTAAGGATGTTTATGCTCACTGGGTTCCTGAAGAAAACATCCTTACCACTAACTTGTGGTCCGCTGAGCTCTCAAAGCTTGCTGCTAATGCATTCTTGGCTCAAAGAATCTCATCAGTCAATGCCATGTCTGCTCTTTGTGAGGCTACTGGTGCAGATGTTTCACAAGTTTCATATGCTGTAGGTACAGACTCAAGAATTGGTCCCAAGTTCCTTAATGCTAGTGTTGGTTTTGGTGGCTCTTGCTTCCAGAAGGACATCCTTAATTTGGTTTACATTTGCGAGTGCAATGGTCTTCCTGAGGTGGCAGAATACTGGAAACAGGTCATTAAGATTAATGACTATCAGAAGACTCGTTTTGTGAACCGTGTTGTTGCTTCTATGTTCAACACAGTCGCGAACAAGAAAGTTGCCATCTTAGGTTTTGCTTTCAAGAAGGATACAGGTGATACCAGAGAAACTCCTGCTATCGATGTTTGCAAAGGACTTTTGGGTGACAAAGCTCGATTGAGCATTTATGATCCTCAGGTTACTGAGGATCAGATCCAGAGGGACCTTACAATGAACAAGTTCGATTGGGACCATCCTCTCCATCTCCAGCCCATGAGCCCCACCACAGTGAAGCAAGTTAGTGTTGTTTGGGATGCCTACGAGGCAACTAAAGATGCACATGCTGTTTGCATTCTTACGGAGTGGGACGAGTTCAAGACTCTTGATTTCCAGAGGATATACGACAACATGCAGAAACCTGCCTTTTTCTTTGATGGAAGGAACATTATCAATGTGAATAAGCTGAGGGAAATTGGCTTTATCGTGTACTCAATCGGCAAGCCACTGGATGCCTGGCTTAAGGACATGCCTGCTGTTGCATAAATGCATTTCTTTGATCAACGTTTACATTTTAAAACCAATGAGCATAGATGCACGTGGACAGCTGGATTCTTTACATTTTATTTTCCATCAGTTTTCGAATTCTCCTATATCTTAGCCTGTATCAGAAGATACCGAGTGTCCTTTTCTGGTCTGAATTTAGAACGTTATGTTTCCTCATACCAGTGTTTATGATACTGCTATCAGTCATTTACTTGTCCTCTTCAAGGTCCTGATTTGTTCAATGTTTGGCTTATAAGTTGATAAGTTTTAGCAATTTTTTCGTCTCATTATTTTTTGAAATCTATATGTAGTGAACTGAGCTTATGTGGTTGGTTACTTTTTTACAAAGATTAATTTTGCTAATGACAGGTTTTTGGAAAACTAAGAAGTAAATTTGATTCAATTTGAGATGCTGTGGCTATTGCTGTGAAATTTTGCACTGTGATTGATTATTTTGTTGTTCTGTCAAGTTGCCTTGATAAAAGGCAAATTCTGTTTGTTTTAGCATATATTTGGCTGGTTTATAAGTCCCTGTTTGAGCCACGTTTTCATTTTCATTCTCATTTTTTTACTTATTTTCAACCACACATTCTTCAATAAAATAATATTTTTCATCACATCAATAATTTTTCATTCTATTTTAACCACATATTCACTATTACATCACAAAAAAAAAAAAAAATAATAATAATAATAATGCACTCTCCCCTAAAAAATGTGTATCAAACACTAAATTGTTTATAAGACTATCTATAACTCATTTCATCAAAATGGCGCAACTTTCACATCGATTTTATTTCCGTTCCATTACACCAAATTATTCTTAACAATTAATTTTTTCAATAATCGTTTAATTACATATTCTATTACTACCAAATTAATAAAGTGAAAATTACATCCAATAACTAAAATATTGCATTTATTTATATNAAAAAAAAAAAAAATATACATATAATAGAAAAACGATCTACAATGGTGAATCAATGTAATGTTCATCCTCAATTATCATATTGTGCATAATAATACACGTAACCATTATACATGTAATACACGCTTTTTCCAAAAACATGTTATGTCACAATTGCGAACCGTGATTGCGGAACGTCAAAAAAAGTAAAGAAAATTTATTGATGTGATGGAAAATATTATTTTATTGAAAAATGTGTGATTGAAATGATTTATAAAATAATGTATTTTGAAAGAATGTGTTGTTGAAAATGAGTTATAAAATAATGCATTTTGAAAGAATATGTGTCAAATAAGGACTTATTATAATATAGGTTCTCAACAAAATAGTCGTTGAACAAATTTGTATCAACGTTTCCCGATCACCATTGACCACTATATAACCAAGAGTTGAGCCTCCATGGATCACTTGGCTATTTTGTTAATTGAGATAGTGAGCGAGAAGGAGGTTTTTATTGGAAGATATACAAATTGTTGCTTCTTGTTCTGCATCAAGCGCTTCAAGATCGTTCATAAATTGTACTTCGTCATCATTTGCACCTTAGGAAATGAAGGTGTAAAATAAGAGGGAATCTCCAAAATTGAAATCCATTTTTTTTTTCTAATGATAAATTGGAAGAATGAGTTTTTACATATTACGAGTTATCTACTTTTATCTACTTCTTATTTCTATCTATTTATAAACACTTTACTTTAATTAAAGTATAATTGCTATTATTTTACTACGTTATCTGAATGTGGGGTGAGAATTTTATTAGGCCACTATTAGGTTTAGATTAAAAAAAATAAGATTTTTCGTAGATTTTGATAAAAATTAATGGAATGTGTGGTTAAAATTAATTATTGACTTTGACTTTGACTTTGACTTTAATTTAGATTTTAATTTTCTTTTTTTTTTTAATTGAATCAAACAAGGGCTAGATATAAAATATGGAACTACCTTGCTATGAAAATTTCTAATTTTAGTGAGTGCTTTTGCTTCAATTTATATATAAGCTTTAAACTCAGTAGGTTATTAAGGGAAGGAGTTTAGCTCAGGTTATGGGTATAAACTGTGGGAAAAATACAAAACTACCAACTTTTAAAGATATACTTTTAAACTTGACAAAATTGTGGAATTCTTTCAAAAATCTTGTGATATTAATTAAATTGGTAACTAAATAGGTTAAGTTCATAATAACTTATAATTATGATCGTGATTACGTACTATTCACAAATCACAGAACATCACAATCATAAACATATAAAATTTAGGTCACAATTGCAAATTTAGTAACAAATCACACGTTTTTATAGATGATAACTTATAAATCTGTCACTAATTATTAAATTAATTGGTCAAAAATTATTTTTCAATAACAAATTATCAAATTAATTGATCACAATTTATTTATTGATCACAAATTATTAGGCGTGTGTTTGACAAACTTTTTTTTTTTTTGGGCCAAAAATCAATTTTTTGTACAGTAAATGTGGGCAGGTTGTCAAACACATTATATCGATTCCAAATCATGAGTTACTATTATACTTAATTTTGAATCCAAAATTTGTGCTAGGCTCCACCTCTCGAAAAAATTTCAGCATTGCACATCTTTTAGTATTTTTATCATGAGGTGATTTTTTTACCTTTTTATCTTTTATTTTTCTTTTCATTTAAAATTGGTCAAATACCATTTTGAAAATTAGACTGGATCAACTGGTCATTCACCACCATTTCCTCGTTATTTGCATAGGCAAAACCATATCTCTAGTCTAATTTCTGGGCGGGGTGGAGTGGGTGTTGGTACTAGTGGTATAGATGGTGGTTGGGATGGGTGGGATGAAGGAAAAGGAGGGTTTCTTTGTTATTTTTCATTTGTTTTTCCTTTCGTTTTATATTATATAATGAGAAGGGAATTGTTTACACGACCTTGACAGTTACAATAGACAAATTTGTCAATAGGGACCTATTATGTCTAGTTTTCTCCAACATTGGGGATTTATGGTGCCATTTTTAAAGGCGGGAGGTATTATCTAAGTCGTTTTTAAAAGAACCAGGTATGCAATTTTCCCTTATTTTTAATCATTTTAATGAACTTTGTTTTTTTAAAATATTTTAATTAAGAATAATGGATAAACAATTTTACTCTTTTAATTCTTAATATTCTGATCGAAAGATCGACTAACGAAAATTGGATGAAACTCATCAATTTGGATAATGCTGCCAATTAATTTAAAGTTGGGATACAATGATGGAAAAAGGTTGAGGACCAAAGTGCGAATAAAGAAAATGTAGGAAATATTTTTACAATTTATCCATATATTTGTTATGAGTAAATTGAGCAAACTATGCCATGAACCAATTTTTATTCTAGAGTTTGTTTGGCAAGTACTTCTTAGAAAACTCAAGCATGTGTTTGATTGATTTTATTTTTCATGGAAAATGTTGCTTTTCCACCCAAATCCATACTTTTGAGATATTTGATTGACAAATTTTTTCATGGAAAATATTTTTCAACTTTTGATCATATAACTATTTTTTCTTAAAAAAGAAGGAAAACATTTTCTTTAGTGATGTGTGATTTTTATTTTTCAGATAATTCACTTACTCTTTCTTTGTTTTTCTTATCTATCACATCTCTATCTAGATACCCACAAATAAAAATTAAATAAATATAATATTTTCTAAATTGAAAACTAAATATTTTATAATATTTCCACACGAATAAGTTTTATTTTCTTTTCATTATTGTAATCAAACGCATCCATATAACTGGAACTATAAATTTTATTTATGTTTTTTCTAATCTAGCCCCTACAATGAATAATGAAAGTTCATATTTATTAATAACAAAACACATTAAATAAAGACATACTAAAAATTTAAGAATTAATTATACTCCCAACAAGAAAAGTTGCGTATAATTTGGGAAACTGAAAATGAAAATGAGTCTATCTTTATAGAACGGAAGGAATAATAATTAATTAATTTTTTTATTGCTTAACATATTTGCTTATGCTATTTTTTGTTACTTTAAAAATAAAGAAGAAGAAGAAGAAGAAGAAGAAGAAAATTACTTATTTTGAAAGAAACTTTAACGTCAAAGCGAGTCACTTAATTTTTTAACTTTAATTAGTGAATAATTATTTATTTTAAACAAATTTATTACTTATTTAGCGTATGTTTGTCTACTATTTTGAAGGGAAATGAGTCTTTGAATAGTGAATTTTTGAAGATTGTGTGATAAAAAAGTAGAAAAAAGTTTTAGGTTTAAGTGTAAAATATTTTATTGTATTTAAAAATATGTGGTTAAAAATAAGATTTAGAATTAAAGAATTCTTCAATCTCAACAAATCAGAAGAATTTCAATTTCCCCATAATGAACGAGTTATGGGCATGGAACGTGTTGTTATGGATTAACATAAATTCTTAACAAATCAAAATAATTTCAATTTCCCATTAAGAGAAAATTACACTTTTCATGTCTAACACCAAATTGCAACATCTAATGTTATTCTGCAATTCTAGGACACTGACATTTGATATCTCAAACCAAATTTTGTGAAGACAAGATTTCTTATTACGAATACGCCAAGCAAAGAATCACTCGTCGTCAGAGTAATTCTTATTTTGAGCTCAAAGAAGATAAAAATTGTAAA
>CAIGRB010018340.1:45431-97199 GCA_903798255.1 Fraxinus quadrangulata | reverse complement strand
ATTTTACATAAAGATTCAAACCAAAATAAATATTTGGGATTGTGAAATTAATTAATCAAATAACGACAGAGTCGGGCCACTTTTATCATTCAATGCCAACAATTCAACCAAAATCATCAACGATAAAAATGATTTTGTTAATTGTACATAAAAAAATATATACATAAATGGTTATCGAAAATGATATGACGGAAAAATATTAGATGAAAAAATTGATCGTATTTTAAACAGATAAATATTAAAGTACCACTTAGTATTATGTAAATCTTGATATATATATTTGTGACGAAGGATTTATTAGTTTATTCAAATTCATTTTGGCGAGTTCATTACCATACAACAATTTGCATTAATGACGGATTAGTGTTAATTGATTTGATATGAAGTGGGCCAGTATAGGAATTAAGTAGTTGATTAGATAAATTCATTAAACATTAATTGTGATTAAGAAATTGGCATAGACAGCCGTGACACGTTTTTTGACAATTCATATTTACGTACTTTATTTATTTTTTAAGGAATTTTTAACGTTTTTTTATTATTTAGTGCTATCTATTATTTGACAAATCAATTTTAATGAATTAATTTCATATATTCACTCTCTATTAAAATAATGACGTTTAGATTTTGTATAAATACGTCACATAATTGATAGTACAGATAGGCACGAACTATTTAAAAAAAAAAAAAAAATTTAGAATTTTTCAATAAGTTGCTGACGTCATCATCCACCATCTCTCCCAAAAACATGTCCGCGGTTTTCTTGTTTCATTACAATTCGACTTCTCAAAATCGAATTTTAACTTTTTATAGAGAGCAAAAAGGGTCGTATCAAACAAACAAATAGCAAAAATTAAACCTCCAAAGATCTCTTAAATATTATTTATTAATATATAGATGTAGATAGAATCAATGCCACCGTTTCTATCTTTGCCGTTTCTTAGTCAGTGACGGTAAGATCTTCACGCCGGCGTCGGCTTTGGTTTGTGGAAATAGAGAGATTCTTCTTTCTAGCCTTTTTTCATCCATATCGGAGAGTACACCTATAGCCCTTCACTGGAAAGCCCATCTTTAATTTTGTAGTTGAAAATGGGTTCCGGTGGAACAGTTACCTCCGGAGGCGGTGGCGGGTGGTGCAGGTGGCGGTGTCTTAATAGCAACAATGGTACTAAAAATAGTACCATAAAAATTGGAAATAATAACAATGGGCCATGTGTTTTGTCGTCAACTTTTGCGTATTTTCTGTTAGCTTTTGCGTTTTTGGGGTCTATTGGGTGCCTGTATGCGAAGTTCATGCTCACGGCTAACTGGATGACGGGGATCACGACCATGGGTTGCCTATCGGACAATGAGGGTTCATGGGCTATCGGCGTTTTCTATGGGGACTCTCCCTTTACTCTCAAACCCATTGAAGATGTAAGTTCTTTGATTTTTCATTTATATGCCCGTGTGTGTACATTTTGAAGAAAAAATAGATCTTTATATCTTCTTCAATTTTATTATTATTATTATTATTTTTTTTTTTGAGGTTTTCTGGGCTCTGGGTTTTTGCTAAGTATTATTTATTTTTTATTAATTACACTGAATTAATAACTGTTCATGAATTTTCAACGGTTCTTGCTTTAATATTTTTATTTTCTGAATATCGGAGATTCTATAATTTTTTTGGGCTGAAATTTAATTTATTTATTTTACTGGTTTTAGACTAGGTTTTGGGAGTCTTGTTATATCTTAAAAGGTGATTGCTCTTTGCTTTTTCATTGTTATAAAGGGTCGAGACGAAATTTAAGTTCTATTTTTTTTTTAGATGCTGTGTGGGTGGGGTTTGTTATTTCGTAAGCTCTACTCATTTTTAGCCGATAGTTTTCCACTTTCTTCAGGTTCTGGGTTTTATGTTGAAATGGTTATTAGCAGAGGATTTGACAAATACCCCACATATAAATACATTTTAGGTTGTCTTGCTTAAATTCTGATTTATTTAGGGATTATAGCTACTGGGCTTATGACAAAAAAAGTCAGTTTTTTTCCTCTGAAATTGGTGGCCAGATGAATATATGGAAGGATGGGAGTGCAGCATGGCCCGTAGCTAATCCAGTTGTCACATGTGCTTCACCTTCCAGCATAGGGTTCCCCAGCAATTTTGTAGCTGACCCTTTCCTTTATGTACAGGTAATGTCTTTTTCTTTACTATATTTTGTTTCCTTTCATTTCTTGTTTGTCTGTCCAGTTATGTAGAGATGGTCAGTAATTTAATTGCTTATTCCATTGCTGGAATTGCAATTTGTGCAGCTTTCGGTTTCTGAGTTCATGCCATTCAATGACTATTCTAGAAGTTGCAATGTGACTGCATTCGTAAATTCTATCTCTGGTTTCTTTGGTGCTCTCCGAAACTGACCTTACACTGATTTGATGTGTACCTTAAGAAATTGGTTTTGTGATCTCTTACTTGCAAATATGGACCAACATTTGTGTGCATATTTGCTATTCACTTAGGCATGTGAGTGATGAAACTATTCCCATGCTTCCATTGTTTAAATCTTGATGTGACTTAAATGGATTGGTCACCTTTAATGGAGCTAGTCAACTAGTGGTTATCGATTCAATCATATATTGCTTTTCTTTGTTGTTATCTTAGTTAATTGGCAGATGAGGTCAAGGGAATAATATAATGGTGAGGAAGCCCATACAGATAAAGCTTTGGGAACTTTTCCTGGTTAGGGGCCATAGGGCAAGTGGGTTGGGGTGTAATTTTGCTTTGGAGGGAAGAAAGTGAAGAGTTCAATTTCCCAATGTAGGACCTTCGGTTCTTTATTCTTTTGTTGCTTTAGGTTTGGAATACACTTTATAGATGAAAGTTCTCGTTAAGAGCATATTAAGCTGTGCTTAAAAAAGGATATGGACTCTGATTGGCTAGCATTGGAGGAGAAATAAGAAATCAATATAATTTGATGGTCCAGTAGACACTATGGTTTTAAAATTCTTCTCTTTCTCTCTGTTTTATTTCATTTCTCTTTGAATCGGATTCTTGAATTAGACAATTATTCTTTCAAAATAGAGAAAAAAACATGTTGTCAAGAATATTTGATCAAAAACTTGCTTGTAATGAATTTGCATGATGAGGGATTTTGAGTAGACCACCTCAAGGACAAGAAGGCCAGGTTAAGCCAATTATATGGTAATGCTTAATTGATTGGTGGGGTTTAGAAATGTAACTATATTATTACGAGGGATTTTCGGTAGACTACCTCAAGGAAGAAGACTGCCCAGAAGGCTAAGTTAAGCCAATTTTAGGGTCATGCTAACTTATTGGTGGGGTTTTAGAAATGGAACAATATGGCCATGGGCCCATGGCTCATGAGCTGATACACGCATCAATGGGGGGTTGGAAGAGAACGTTTTGCTTAGTCATGTCATAAGATTCCTTGGGAGAGGTATAAGTTTTTTTTTTTTTTGATAAGTAATCATAATTTTATTAATCAAAGGATAATACATGGGGGATGCACTATCAATATAGATAAGACAGAAACGACGTGAAATTAGGTAGCCTTTCTATATTATTAGAAGCCGCAGTATTAAATCAACTATACAAAGTCAGATAAAACAATTTTCTGAACTGCTCTGTTGTTCTTGTTTGGTCTTCAAAACAGCGATTGTTTCTTTCTCTCCACACGCACCACACAATGCATCCTGGAATAAGATCCCATACAATCCTACTATCCTTATCACGAAATTTTCTTCTCCATGCCTGCAACACGTCTTCAATTCGCCTAGGCATCACCAAAACCAGCCGTTGGGAGACTAGAACGCTGTTCCAAAGCCACCGAATACCATCGCAATGAATGAACAAGCGATCAATAATCTCCCCATCCTTCTTGCACATATTGGTAATACAAAAACCCCTACTTCGAAGATTATCGACCGTTAACACTTGCCCCCTCACAACCGTCCACAATTTACATTGCCACATCATCTTCCATGGAATGAGCTCTGCACAGGTTCTAATAAGGATCTAAAATAAGAGCGAACTGAGAATATCCATTCCGTGCCAATCTCCACCTGCTACGATCACTATCTTCAACTTGAATGTGCGCCTCATACAAAGAGGTCAAAAACAATGGATAATCATCCAATTCCCAATCCTGTAGACCCCTCTCAAAAACAGTATTCCCGCTGTGATTTCCATTGTGAATGGTGAATACATCATTCATCATAGCAGACGGCTCTAAGGTAATGCGATGCAAAGACGGAAATCGCATCTTAAGCGGTTGATCTCCACACCAACGATCGTCCCAAAATCTGATATAATTGCCATTTCCCACCTCATAGGTCAAATTATCTCGAAAGGCACTCCATTCTCGTCGGATATACCTCCACAGACTCCTCCCATAAGATCTACGACCCTCGACAGAGCACCAAATCCCCTCCATAATACCATATTTCGCTCCAATGATTTCTCTCCACAAACTCAACCTCTCCACTCCAAATCGCCACAGCCACTTGCTCAATATGGTCTTATTAAATAGAACGAGGCTCCTCAATCCAAGCCCCCCATCCTTACAGGAGAACAAACCACTTCCCAATTGACCAAATGGAGTTTCCTCTCTTCTCCAATCCCTGCCTAAAGAATCTCCCTTTGAATCCTCTCTAATCTACTTGCCACTGTAGCAGGAATAGGATACAATGACAAGAAATAAGTAGGAAGGTTGGAGAGTGTATTTAATGAGAGTAACCACCCTTTAAAAGGTACATACGCTTCCACTTTGCTAACCTCTTCTCCATCATTTCGATGATTCCATTTCAAATATGTTTACTTTTAAATCTTGCCCCTAAAGGGAGCCCAAGATAAGAAATAGGCATATATGCAACCCTACATCCTATTATAGCGGCCAACTCATCTACATTAACAACCCCCCTCCCCCCAACTGGAATAGCCTCAGATTTCCCCATATTAATCTTCAAGCCCGATACCGCTTCAAAGCATAGAAGTAACCGACGCAAATTCCTCAATTGCTCCTCATCTGCATCGCATAGAATCAGTGTATCATCTGCAAATAGCAAATGAGAGATCTGTGCATGTCCAACCGTAAAACCCTTTATCAAACCTTCCTCCACAGCTTTCTCAAGCATCCAATTGAACGCCTCCATAACAATAACAAACAATAATGGAGACAAGGATCTCCTTGCCTCAATTCTCTGTTGCTTCGAAAATAACCCTCCAGAGTGCCGTTAACCATAACTGAGAATGACACAGTTGAGATATAAAACTGAATCCACTTGCACCATCTTTCCCCAAATCCACATTGCCTGAGCATATACAAAAGGAACTTCCAATTCACGTGATCGTAGGCCTTCTGAATATCGATCTTGCATAGCATCCCTGATTTGATATAAGCACAAAATCCAAAATCCACCTTCCTTTCACAAAGGCATTCTGAAACTTGGATACCACTTTCCCCAGCACCTCCTTCAATCGATTCGCCAATATCTTTGCAATAATCTTATACACCCCACTAACTAAGCTAATAGGGCGAAAATCCTTAATGTCCACCGCCCCTGGTTTCTTGGGAATCAGCACAATAAATGTAGCATTAGAGCTTCTCAGGAACCTGCCATACTCAGAAAAATAATTAAGAACATTCGTAATATCCGCTCGCACCACCTCCCAACAAGCTTTATAAAATGCGAATGAGAAGCCGTCTGGTCGTGGCGCCTTATCATCATTCATGCTGAAAACCACATCCCTGATTTCCTCTTCCCCGAATGGTCTCTCTAACCATCTAGCATCCTCTTCTGTGATAGTAGAAAAGTTCGGTCCTTCCAACTCTGGCCTTCACTCAAACTGTTCCCGATAGAGATTTTGATAGAATCTCACCATTTTGTTTCCAATAATCTGTGGGTCCTCAAAAGTAATCCCATCTACCTCCAGCAATGTGATGGAATTGTTACGCCGGTTTTAATTCGCAATTCTATGAAAAAACTTGGTGCATGTCCCCCTCTTTCAACCATGTAACCCTAGATTTCTGGCGCTACGCAATCTCCTCCATCTCCACCAACCTCTCCAACTCTCCCCTTAGTACTCCACGTCTTTCCCTCTCCTCCCTAACCAACCCACAACTCTCTTCCCGCTTATCTAACCCTATGTCTGAGAGGCACTGACATTTATGCCAGTTTATATTGCCCACCACCTCCTCATTCCACCTCTTTAAATCCCCTTTCAAAGCCTTCAATTTTTGATCGAGCACGAAACTGGAAGACCCCCTAAAGTCATAAAACGCCCACCAAGTCCGTATACGCTCCCCAAAACCTTCGACTTTTAACCACATCTTCTCAAACTTAAAAGGCTTTCTTCCACTACCCCTGATATCCCCAGATAATGAGATAGGGAAATGATCAGAGTACACCCTCTCTAATCTCCTCCGCGTCACATCTGAGTACTTAACCTCCCGCTCCCCATTGATCAAAAACCGATATATTCGGGAATGAACATGTTGGTCCTGATTAGAGGACCAAGTAAAATCCCCCCCAATCATCGGCAAATCCACCAACATATTCTCCCTAATGAAATCTGAGAACTCCTCCATAGCTCCTGTTAGTCTCCCACCGCTCGACCTCTCAGAAGGAAATCGAATCACATTGAAATCATCCCAGATACACGTTGGGAGACTCCACCAAGCCATCATACTAGCCAACTCATCCCACAAGCCCCCTCTACTTCCATCAGTTGTCGGACCATAAACTCCTACAAACATCCACCGGAACCCATCCCTTATATTCCTAAGTGCAAGCGATATGGTAAATAACCCTACACTAACCTCCTCCATATCAAACACTCTAGTATCCCACATGACTTGCACACAAAGTCAATTACGTCAGCACGGGTGCATATTATATTTCTTTATATTTTGCATCAAAGGTCGTGATTAAAGTGGATTGCCACTTCCTACTTACAGTTAGTCATATAGTTGAGTAAATATTTGTGTTTTGTACTTTCTGTGATCTCCAGTTCTTTGAATGAGAACTTGTGCAAGTAAATAAGTACTTATATATCTATCACCATATTAACAAAAATACATGCCTGCATGTATAGATGTGGCACAGATTCATGTGTTTTCCTATACAGTTGAAGTTCTGAATGATTAGCATCCTCTATGGAGAATAGAGCTGTTTAATGTGCATACATGCTTTCTTTTGCCTAATAATAAAACCAGTGTAAAACCAACAAATGAGAGCTACTAGCTGAAGCTAACATCATTTGAAAATCAGCAAAAGACATAATAGGAGCAGGGTGAAACCTCTTGATCCAAAAAATATGAAAAACGATTATGTCATCTTACACTTGAGTTGGTTAAAATTACAGATAAATCATAGTTCATGTTCTGCTCATAATTGAAATCAGGGAAAATTCTTAAAAAAATAGCCAGTTACAAATTGGAAAATGTAGGAGAACTTTGCGGGCTCTTGATTATGGGCCAATTAAGGCCATTCTACTTTATCCAGTTCATTATGCATGTTTTTGGCATTCAAAACCGTGTACGGTTATTAGAAGAGCGTTAATTACGACTAACTACTATTCAAATTGAGATTTCAGTTCTCCATGCTGTGGGGGATAGTATGATCTCTTCAATTGGCAGGATCTCATGTGTTTTCCAATCGGAAGTGTCAGCCTTCGCCATCTGGACCTACGCTAATCATGATCAATTGATTGTAATGCTTTACTTGTTTCTAATAAATCTTTGGAGTGCCATTTTTGCCTGACATCATTTTCCAACTTTCCTATTCTTGTTCATTGTTTTATTCTTTTTACGAGCTTTCTGTGAAGAAGTTTAACTGGAGTTTTTATCGGATATTTTTTGTCTTTAGTTGCCATTGTCGATAACCATGATGTGTTCCTCTTTTTAATGGTATAATTCAAGGCACTTGATCCATCATTGGGATGGGAGGTTGAGAGGATTAAAGGTGTGTAATGCTATGTGCTGATTGTTTGATTTGTAGCTTAAACAAATCCAGGAACTGATATTTGACGTGGATATATTCCATTCAACATATTGATAAGGTCTTTATATTCTTTCAGAATGGTTATGCAATAACCTCCAGTTCTAAGAGTAGTTTTGTCTTTTCCTAAAGATGCACGTGGCTGCAAATATTGAAAGTCCCATCTCTCAATGTTCAGGTTTCTCATTTAAGCTGCCGGTTTACAGAGATGCATTCTCTAGGGATGTGTTTGCATGTCTGTGTGAGTATGATTTTCAACCTCGTGTAGCGTTGAGTTGGACTTGAGCACTACCTACTTATATTTCAGTAGAGAATCGGGAAACATTTGTGTATGGCCTTTATGAATCTTTTGTCAATAATTTCTCAGTCTGTTTGGTTCTAATATAGGATGCCTACCTTCTCTTTCTGTTTACGTAATAATGGTTTCATGTCAAGTGGAATAGTTGCATTTTTTTTTTTGTTGAATATTCCGAATGACTTGGCTCATAACTTAAAGATGTTTGACCACATGATTCAGGGAGATGCCATTTACATGTTCTATGAAACAAAAAATTCAATTACCAAGAAAGGAGATATTGGAGTTTCTCATAGTATTGATAAGGGAGCAACATGGAAGCACTTGGGGATTGCTCTGGATGAAGACTGGCACCTCTCTTACCCGTACATCTTTGACTACAATGGCAATGTAATGATCTCAATTCATTAAGGTTTCATCTAAGATTTTTTCTTGTAAAACATGAATTTAGAACAAGGGATATGTTGTGCACTTTATGAGATTTTTTACTTGTTCAAGAAACATTTAGACCTAGGGGATTGCCTTTATAGTTTCCACTTTATTTTTTGGTTCCAACAGATATATATGATGCCCGAAGGCAGTCAGAAAGGGGAACTTCGTCTGTATCGAGCAGTTAATTTTCCTATGCAATGGACACTCGATAAGATAATTATGAAAAAGCCCCTGGTTGATTCTTTTATTATTCCTCATGAGGGAAAGTTCTGGCTTTTTGGTTCAGATCACAGTGGTATTGGCACCGAAAAAAATGGACAACTGGAAATCTGGTATAGTAACTCTCCACATGGTCCTTGGAAACCGCATAAAAACAACCCGATATATAACACAGACAAGAGTGTGGGAGCTCGAAATGGAGGCAGGCCATTTGTGTATGATGGAATTCTTTATCGCGTTGGTCAAGACTGTGGCAAGACATACGGGCGACGAACACGTGTCTTCAAAGTTGAAGTTCTGTCCACTAATGAGTTCAAAGAAGTTGAAGTTCCCCTGGGCGTCGAGGAGTCGAGCAAGGGGCGGAATGCCTGGAATGGGGCCCGCAGCCATCACCTCGATGTACAGCAGCTCAGTTCTGGTGAGTGGTTTGCGGTTTTGGATGGAGACCGAGTACCTTCTGGGGATGCAAATCGTCGCTTTATTCTTGGTTCAGCTGCAGTTATATCTGTTTCCGTGCTTGTCATACTTGTGGGAATGCTAGTTGGGGCCGTGAAATGCATAGTACCCTTAAGCTGGTGCCCACACAACATGGGAAAGAGAAGCGATTCTTTCTTGGCTTGGGAGAGGTCAAATGTATTATCTTCCAACCTGCGTCTTTTTTGCAGTCGACTGAACAGAGCAAGCTCAACACTTCGTGCTAGAATTCGACCAAACACTTGCATGGGGACCCTCATTCTTGTCTTAACAATTGTGGTGGCCATTTTCCTAATGTGCAGTGGAGTTAAAAATATATACGGTGGCAGTGGTGCTCATGAACCTTACCCATTGAATGGTCACTACTCTCAGTTCACTTTATTAACAATGACCTATGATGCCCGGCTTTGGAATTTGAAAATATACGTAAAGCATTATTCGAGATGTTCTTCCGTGCGTGAGATTGTAGTGGTGTGGAACAAAGGCATACCTCCACAATCAAGTGATTTCGATTCAGCAGTGCCCGTGAGGATAAGAGTAGAGGAACAGAACTCACTGAACAATCGATTCAAGATGGATCCATCAATAAAAACCCGTGCTGTTCTTGAGCTCGATGATGATATTATGATGACTTGTGACGACGTTGAACGAGGTTTCAGGGTGTGGCGTGAACATCCTGATCGGATTGTTGGATTTTATCCTCGACTCGTCAACGGGAACTATTTGAAGTATCGAGGTGAAAAACATGCTCGAAACCACAATGGATATAACATTATCTTAACGGGGGCAGCTTTCATTGACGGTCCTATGGCTTTTGGGAGGTACTGGAGCGAGAAAGCTGCGGCTGGCAGGGCTTTGGTGGATAAGTATTTCAATTGTGAGGATGTACTTATGAACTACTTGTATGCAAACACAAGCTTCTCTAAGGTTGTTGAGTATGTGAAACCCACATGGGCTATTGATACGTCGAAAATTTCTGGTGTTGCAATTAGCCGGAACACACAGGCTCATTACGGGGTCAGAAGCAATTGCCTAACAAAGTTTTCAGATATGTATGGCAGTTTAACGCATCGAAAGTCTTACTTTAGTAGGCGAAATGATGGTTGGGATGTATAGTGAAGAAAGAATTCTAGCTTCAGGTAAAATGTATTTTTCCCTTCATCTTCCCTTTTTCTTAGTGCAAGTTTTGTTTATACTCCATAACTGTGAATTTTTCTTTGGAGGGACTTCTGTTGATCAGTAGTTTATGCAAGTGAGATGTACATTGGTTTGAATGAAAATTATGTTCTTCCTTTTTTCCCTTTTTCCTTTCCCTGGATAAAAATCCGTATATCCATGGTCTCTCCAGATTCATATGTTACCTTGAACAGTGGACGGGATGTTGGGTATCAGTAAAAGACTGAATCCAGCATGCGATTTTAGCATCTTTTTCATTGTAATGCTGTTCAATACTGTACAGGGTGCTCTTATTTAGAAGGGTAATATACTTCTTTCACTTCCAACGTAGACTCTTATTGTTGTGGCAGTCGAGGGGGAGCTATGGGAATCTATAGTCCCACTTGATATGTTTCTGTAATGAAAAACAGGTAGACTCAAGACGTGCATGGGACTTAATTTAAAGGGATTTCGAAACAAAAGTTGCTTGAAAGTAAATTTAAGTTACTTTTTATGTTTAGCTAACAATCGTGCTTTATTTGTCCATGGTAAATTGTTATTTATCCAGTTTGTATCCATGCATGAACTTGGCGCTGGACCATTTCTTGACAGCTTGGCCCCCCTTTCATCTTCATGGATATTGGATAAGGTTAACGAATAATTGAAGTCAAATCCCATAATTGGACAAGCTGACTATTTACTATTTATAGCATTTTATGACATCAGACATTTTCCTAGAGACACTGAACTCATTTTTATAGTTTGAGGGCTTAACTGCAAAGGAATGACAATTAAGGGACGGAATAAAAATGATGATGCAAGATGTAAATTATACCTTCCACTTCCCCCAAAAAGAAAATGCACCATTCTCCCAGCCTATCATCTCAGTAAAAAGTTTGCAAGTTCGTTCCTAAACTGTAAATTATTGTTGCAAACATGCATAAAAACACAATTCACTTTTCTAGACACCACCTAAGTTGAAAAGCATTAACGATTTTATAAAATTTCACATGCGAGAATCACGTGACAATTTAATGGAGGTTCGGAAATCCAAAAAGAAAACATGTACAATAGTCTTAACCTGTCATCCTAGTACAAATTCATCCTTCAACTCCAAATTGGTCTTTAACCTTCAATTAATGTTGCACAATCCATATCAAATAACGCATTGTCTAATCTGTGCAATTGTCACTTAGCCCCCTAATGGCTCACTTCAAATTTTTGAAAAACTCAAATTTAAAAGAAAATTTAGTTAAAAATGATTTCACGTGAAAGGACAAAATGATGATTTAAACAATGCCAATCATCGACTCATCGTGCAACTATAACTAAATGATCGGCACCCTAGTTTCTTTATAAAGATTAAAGACCAACTTGTTATCATAACGAATACTCCAACTTCCCCTTTAAATAAAATATAAACTTGACCGAATGACAGTGTGTAAGGTAAGGGAGGCCATTGTTAAAACCATAAAGGGAATAAGCTGTTTGTATAGAGAAAGTGTGCAAACCCCTTTTCTTTTTAAGTGAAACACCTAATGAGAAATTGTCACGTGGACACTGTAATGTAAAATGTGCGAATCCTCCGTACACACCCCTCACCCACCTAATCCTAAGTAGCATCACCCGGTCTTCTCCTCCTCTAATCTGTAGGCCCTTTTGTACTCGAGCATAATCCCATATAAATGGACCCAAAATTCAAAGAAAAACAAAATAATAATAATAAAAAAGAATTTAATTATTCAGCAGTGATGAATTGAATGAAAAATACGAATACCCACAAATGGTATTATGCCCATCTTTCATTGCCATGTGCTCTTCGATCCCTATTTACACATGACATCTCCTTCCCTTCCGTTCATCTCCCTTACATAACTTTTCTTTTTAGGGCCCTTGAGAAAATCATAAAGTTCACACCTTTTGCAGAACATAACCAAGAAAATAGGAAACGTATATACAGACATATACATATGCATACACGTACACATTCATATTAAACATGGGTAAGGAATCATTCACTTTTTTGGGGTTTCTTTGAATATGGTGCTAGCTTTATCAGATGGCTGTCTTAAAGAGAGAGAGAGAGAGAGAGATAATATATAAAGAAAATCTGATTAGATGTGTTTTGGGTTCTCTTCTCTTAGATTTCTGAAATTGGTTCTGCTATTCAAAGGTATTCACTTTCCCTTTAATTGAAGGCTGTGATCAAAACCCCTTATTCCAAGATTTTCTTTTTCCGGTGAGAAAAAGCTGAAATCCCTTGTCTGTAAACAGGAAATAAGACTGTTTATGGATACAGATATATAGATTGAAATATATGTTTTATTCAGGTAGAGGTGGTGGGATATAGAGAATTTTGGGGTAAAGAATGTTGGCATTGGTGGGGGGAGAAGGAGGAGGAGCTGCTAATAAAATGGAGAAGGAATTTGATTCAAAGCTGAGTATTCAGAATAATGGTCCATCTTCAGACAATAGCAATAATCCTCAGAGATCTAAGAGCTTTGCATTTAGAGCACCACAGGAGAATTTCAGCATACAAGATTTTGATTTAGGCAAGATTTATGGTGTTGGTTCTTATTCCAAGGTTCAATCTTTTTCTTTGTATATCTTGTATCCTCTATGTATTCGTTTATAATGATTTCTATCATGGATTCCTGTTTCTTTTCTTGATTTTTGTTCATAGTAGATTGATTAGGTGGATCTATATATCCCAAAATTGAATATCTATATTCACTTTTATACCCCCTTTCCTTCCATTTTTAAACTTTGTATTGGTTGCATGGGATCTGCTGGTTGTCAATTTCTTTTTTTCTTAAACTTGGATGAGATATAAAAATGAAAGCAGCATAGATTTGTGGTGTTCAACTGAATTTGAAGATTTCGTGTTTTTCAATTCTACAAATTTCTTCACCTTCTCACAAATTTGACCTGTAACCATAACCGCTGAACTATTTTGCAAAACCCTGTTTTGGATGGGTTGGGAGTGTCATGTTGCAAAGCACTTTTGACTCAGCGGTAGCTTAACCAAAGGGAAAATCTTTTTTTGAAGGTTATATATCTTTGCAATATTGTTTCATTATTATCTAAAGTAAGAAGAGGTAGTGGACTAGAATAATAACAGCAGTGCGATGTATGAGAAAAAGATTTACAGAAACAGTCTAATGTGGGAATTGGTCGTTTGGAGGCAAAATAGTGGAGTAGAATAATAACAGCAGTGCATTGTATGAGAATCAGTGGTGAATTCTCTTGACAGATCCTCTTCTGCCATTATCTCCTAAAATTTTGATCTCGTATATTATGAAGGAAAAAAATAAAGATTTTGTTGTGCAAAAATACTTTTTGTTGTGCAAAAATACTTTTTATATGTGTAGCTATTCTTCACACAAAAGCACGATGTTGAACTTCATTTTCATACAATGAGCATCAGGATAGAACTTAGGCGATGCTTTTTGATGATTTTTGTAAGAAATGGGTGGCAAATAATGTTATGTGAACAATGATTCTCAATTTTATATTTTTTGGTAAGATGGTTCTCAAAATTGAAGTAATTGTGCGCTCAATAGGTCAACTTCATGGATGCTGTATTGCACCTAAAAGATCAAGTTATGCATAATTTCTTTCCGGCTGCAAATTGTATTTGCTTACGCTTTGTAGCTTAGACCCTTGGGAAAGGTCCCTTTATTATTCCTCTCATTTTCATTTACTTTGCCCGACCATTTTGGCTTCTTTGTTGATTGTTGAGCACAGAACTCCATGAATTATGTTAAGATTTTGACAGGTGGTCCTTATTTGGTATTGTTGACAATAGTTTGCTTGTAAATGTTTACGGTCCTGATAATTGTTATCTTGTAACTTTGCATTTTTGTTAAAACTCTCTATTATCTGCTTATGATTTTGCCAGGTTGTCAGCGCCAAGAAGAAAGACACAGGAACTGTCTATGCCATGAAGATTATGGATAAGAAGTTCATCACTAAGGAAAATAAAACTGCTTATGTGAAATTGGAGCGCATTGTATTAGACCAGTTAGATCATCCTGGTGTAGTGCGATTATTTTTTACGTTTCAAGATACTTTCTCTCTCTGTGAGTGTTCTCATCACATTAATAGATGTTCTATTATTATGTTGGATGATTTTTATGGATGTAAATGTGACGCAATGGTTCTGCATTTTATTGTATTATGAAGATATGGCGCTTGAATCCTGTGAAGGCGGAGAACTTTTTGATCAAATAACGAGGGTAAGTAGAATGTGAAAGCATGTATGTTTCTATGGTGGTAATATGTGAAAACTTTAATAAAATGAGTGCATCAAAAGTTGTTCTAAAATTGACTTTTGACAATTTGGTTAGTGTTGTTAGATTTAGGGAGAGAAGTAAAGTGGAAAATTGAAAGTGGATTTCCAATTTTTATTTTTTATTTTTTGGTGAGAGAAGCAATTAGGATGAAATCTAGGAGTGAAAAATTAAAATTCCATTTATTCTTATACGACTCAGCTCAGAATAAGGTGGGCCCAAAAGGAAAAAGAATTCTCTCTTTCATTTCATAATGTACCAAACATCCCTCATTCCCTCCTCCCTCCCCTAAAAGTTATCTAATTACCCTTTGTTTTCCTTCCTTCCAATCAAAACTTATTGTAAGACTCTTGTGAAAGCTGCATTATTTCCTTGGATTGCGAGTCACTGTCTCTTCATGCAATGTAGCCTTTCTTTAATACATAGTAGGCTTTATGTTCCAATCAATTCACGTTTCTTGTAAAAGTATAATCAGGTTTTAAATCTGTCATTACTTTTGTTTTCTATCGTAAAAAGGATAATATGTGCATCACTCTTGACCAAACCTTTGCACTATGTGATCTTGTTGATTTATGTGGGTGCAGAAAGGCCGTTTGTCTGAGGATGAGGCTCGTTTTTATGCAGCTGAAGTTGTGGATGCTCTTGAATATATACATAGTATGGGATTGATACATCGAGATATTAAGGTAGGTTGCTGCATAAAAAAAATTCTATTTCCATTTTACATTTGCTAATGGTTTCTTGAATGGCAGCCGGAGAACCTGCTACTTACTACAGATGGACATATTAAAATTGCTGACTTTGGTAGTGTAAAGCCTATGCAAGACAGTCAGATAACAGTCCTTCCAAATGCCGCATCAGGTGAGTCTTTTCTTACTGCATTGTTTCTTCCAGGAAATTGAAGTCATTATCCAATGAACTTGAGTATAAAGACTAATTGTCATCATTTATCCTCAGATGATAAGGCATGTACCTTTGTGGGGACAGCCGCTTATGTACCTCCAGAAGTATTAAATTCTTCTCCTGCTACTTTCGGGTAATGAACTAGTACTTCGTTGTCTTTTGATTTATAGTTTGTGGAAACCTAGTTCAACTTAATCAATTATATCTAAAAATATTCTGAATGATCATGAGAGAGTTGATATCTAATGAAATGGTTCAATTTCGTTCATAATCATGTGTTGTTCCAATAAGACAACTTAGTTACTCCCCTAAAATATGTTCACCCAGGAATGACCTCTGGGCATTAGGATGCACACTGTACCAAATGCTTTCGGCGACTTCTCCCTTTAAAGATGCTAGTGAATGGCTTATTTTTCAAAGAATTATTGCTAGAGATATCAGATTTCCAAATTACTTTTCATCCGAAGCACGAGATCTCATTGATCGTTTATTGGTAAGCCACAAAATTACTCTTTCTATTCGCTTTTATATATTTTGGTTTACTAATTTTTTCTGATGTTAATTTTATCGAAAAATCTAGAAAAAATTAGGAAAGAATCATGAGAAGAATGAAGGACAAGGATCCAAACGTTATTGTTTCTTGTCTGTATAGGATTTTAGTGTTTTCTGCTGATCTGATTATTTGAAATAGTTACATCAAAATGAAGGACGTGCCTTGAAGAAATGCAGCATTTTATATTGTGACTTTGCATGTCTATGGGAATATATGTTTGCCAAAACATTCAAATTCTGTGCTGTCAGATATTTTTTATTTTTTTTCATATAACTGACCACTGAAACTGTTTTTCATTTTTTAAATCTAACTTGGTTCTTATGCAATGTTGATGTAGGACATGGATCCCAGCAGGCGACCAGGTGCAGGACCTGATGGTTATGTGTCACTCAAAAACCATCCTTTCTTCAGGGGCATTGATTGGAATAATTTGAGGGAGCAACCCCCACCAAAACTTGCGATGGAGCCTAAAGTGTGCATTTTTTATTTTTATTTTTTTTTGGTCTTTTGATTGTTTAAAATACTCTCATAAGATGCAAACTTTTTATATTGACTGGTAGTCTGTTAATATTTTCCAAAATGGGTAGCAACTCCTTTGTACCCCCAGTGGATTATCCCTCTCTTTCTCTTGATTTGTGATTCGATTTTTCATTTAAAAATGGTAATATGTTCTTTAATTTGATTATTGTCTTGATTCTTTTATTCCCAGTCTAATGTGGGTAAGGAACAAGATTCATCGTGGAATCCTGCACATATTGGAGATGGTTCAGCAAAAACAACTGATGGAAATGGTGGCACAACATCAACCTCCGAAACTGGTAGCATAACTAGGCTTGCTTCAATTGATTCATTTGATTCGAAATGGTAAGGACCGGTACTTATCTTTTCACTAAAGATCTAGTTCGTGGATTTAGGTACCCTCGTTATGATCCTTTCATATGCTATCATTTTTCTTCTTGATAAAAGTGGTATTTCACATATAAACATATATTTTTTTGGTGTTATCATTGCTTTTAATGACAACTGTACATTCTATAAAATCATATATTAATACACTAACATAAAAGTGGAGTTTCTAGGGGATGTTTATATGGATTTGAGGTGTCATGCTTGTGTGGAGTTACAAGTTGCTTACTGGGCATGCACTAATTTGTCTTTCGAATAGTTGGCCGCGTTGATCCAGTAACTGACCTATTTTAATCCGTTAAATGGGGATATTTAAGTCATTTCATGAAAATATAGGTATAATATGAATTGTCGACCTGAAAATTGACTCATTTACTAATTAACAGGTTACATAGCTTATGTCAACACAAAATAGATAAAGAGAAACGTGTTAGTGGGCCATATGGTGTTGACCTGTTTATGGTCATGTTCATGTTCATGTCTAGGAACTTTAATCCAGTGAACTGTGTTCTGGACCACACATTTATGCACGATACGAACCAAAAAATCACCACTTTTACATTTCTTTATATATTTGTAAATTACTAGTTTACCAGTAAGAGAATCTTGATGAAATAACTTGTGTGAAGAATCCATTCTGAATCTTGATTTATTATTGCTTAGTTGGTTAAGTATCTGATGCATGACTTGTTCTAGAATTGGCATTTTGCCAGAACTTACAATACATACTTCATTTCGTTAGTGTTTCATATTGGAGAATAGAAGAAACTGTTGCTGTCTACATCTCAGATGGAGTCTCCGTAGGCGTCAAATGATTTCCTTTATTTTTAACTTTCCTTCTGAACTATAAATAGGCAACAATTCCTGGAGCCCGGTGAATCCCTCCTTATGATCTCCATGGTCAAGAAACTAGAGAAACTAACAAACAAGAAAGTACAACTTATCCTGACTAATAAACCGAAGTTGATTTACCTAGACCCCGCAAAACTGGCGGTTAAAGGGAACATAATATGGTCTGCCAATCCGAATGAATTGAGCATTCAAGTCACAAGCCCTTCGCATTTCAAGATTTGCACTGTAAGTTATGCTTCCTCTTATCTGTATGTATTATCTCCTGCTATCATTCCAATACTTCTAAATTCATCCTAAGATTGACAAGTAAATGAAACTTTGTATCATATCTTCAAGATTATCAGGGGCAGCACATTGTATCTCAATTTGTTTCTACACACCATAACGTCAGGTCTGAATTCTGGACCAATGAAGAAGAAAATAACAAATAGATCTTCGGGATAATCTGTTGCTATATAAAATGGATCTCTCCTATAGAAAGAAGCCAGCAAAGAGTATACAAAATTTTGAACCTCTTGATCTTAGAATCATGACTAATTCTATACATTTATGCAAGTCCCGAAAAATAATCCAGAATTAGAATTTCTAAGTGACAGAATATGCCTTCTCTTGCATCGTTGAAATGGAATGACACAAGTATTCACGTAGCCGAGTCCGAATATTGGGAATACCATAGTTTGTAGTTGTTATATTTGGAGCATCCTAATATTATTTTTTAACTTTTGAGAATGTTATGTTACCTGGTTCATATTCCAAGTCATGATCTTGGGGTTCACCTTACCGCTGCAACACTTTCACTTTTGAGTTTTGACCGAATCCTATGTCGTTGAATTGGACAACATATGTCCTAACACCCATACCGAAGCCCAGTTTTATGGGAACTGGGTGTTGCTCCGTTTTCATGCAGTTCTATCTGGTTTTGGCCGTAGCAGAATGGACTCCGTTAAAAACAACTGTTTGTATTATGGTGACACTGGATTGACTTTGAGTGAAGACATCTTAGGAAAATAAATGAGGCAATTCTTGAACCAAACCTCACGGGGCTTATGCATATCGTTATTTTGTTAACATGCTTCTGCTTATATACTTTACTTATCTGGAATTAGATTCTTTTTTATTTCTTTTTCATATTCGATTATAAGCTAATGCTTTGCTGGCAGCCAAAAAAAGTCATGTTGTTTGAGGATTCAAAACAAAGAGCCTCACAGTGGAAAAAGGCAATTGAAACCCTTCAAAATCGGTGAATACATGTTTATGATGATGATAACACATTCTTTGAATATGGCAATATGGTAGAGAAACATGGGGATCGGAAAGCAATTGTATGCTCCATTGGAACTTTTTCTGGAAGGTCTAAGTTACAGAATTCGTTTCCGCATCTTCTACATGTTCTGGCATCACTTTTTTCATGGAAAATCCAACTCCATGGCTTCTTAAGCTACGGGTATCCACCAGTTTTGCTGTAAAATGCTTGTTCCAAGCCTTTCAATTGATTGCCATTTGTTTATAGCAGTGATTTCTTGATTTAGCTTATGTATTGGAGATTTAGAAAACATAGATTTAAACAATGAATCAAAAGCGGACACCAGAGAAAAAATCTGATATTTATGTTGTACTTAAACCCTCTATATGTTGGTCAAAGTTTATCGATTTTTTTGTATTGAATTCTCTCCCTCGTAATCTGTAGTTTATCAATTCGTCAAATTTTCTTGCATTCAGCAGTTTATAACAAAATTTTCTTGTACGCAGTTTATTCTTATTCGAACCATCTGTTTAGTATGCAATATTGAACAATATGCATAGTGCTGTGGGTTCAAGTATTTTCATCAATTTCTATTTGACAGAATAGATAATAGGAATATGATGATCCATAGTAATAATGAACCGTTGTATAATCTACTTTTCATCGACCTGTCATTTTTTCTTTACTAATAAAGGAAGAATTTAGCAAAATAAGAAAAATAAAGAATTTATGCGGCCCGGCCTGGCCCGAATTTACTCTCCTGTGCACAGCCCACTAGAAATTAGTTCGACACACTTCGTGTACGCTCCACCTGCTCTGTCCATCAATTACTTCTCTAGTTTTGCAGTGTCTTGTATTTTCCGCCTCTTACCAAAACCCGCGATACTCCACACACAGCAGCGGCAGCAATGGCGGAACCCCAATCCTACACTCACGAAGACAAAAATTTGGCAAAAAACTCATCACAACAAGAAGAAGACAGCCATACCCAAGATAATCCCGTTTTATCTTTTGTCTCGAACATCCTTCAATTATTCAAGCCGCCTGCACCCAAGAAGAACGGTATTGTTATTAATAATGTTTCAGAATCCGACCCGAGTAAAATTGGGGCATCTGTGAATGAAACTGTGGTGGAAGATGAAAGTAAACCCGCTGTTGTGAAGTTCCCGAGGCAGACCTTGGCTCCATTGAAGCTCGAAGCAGAAGCTGAAGGGGGTGAACAGAATACTAACCCGGTTATCTTGTGGCAGGTACTGGTATTCTTGGAAACTGAAATATTTCTGCGTTTTTGAGGGATTCTAGTTTTATTATGAAATCTTAATCGAGGTATCGAGTGTTATAGTACGTTGTGCACTGATTAATTGTACCCGAGATAATACATACTCCAGTCCCAGTATCTGCCTGTTGGAATTTGTGGATATTTTAGAGTTTATCTTGGATTCACTATCCACAAAAGGTCAATGCCCGTCTAAATTTTACAGTTTTTCCCAAGGGTGGTAATTCGTTCCTATCATGTTATTATCTTTAGGCAGTAATAAACGATAATTTATAATCTAAAATTATGAAAAATAGAATTACAAATGTTGAATGCTGCATATGATGTACAATTTAAATAATTTGTCTGTATATTATGATGATACGACAAAGTTAATGATGACATATGACTGGTGACAATTCAACTCCACAATGTAAAGTTTGAAGAATTAAGGTTCTTCATGTAGCAGGTAAAATATAAAAATGTAAGCTTGTTGAATTCTTCATGGATTGACTATTGGGATTTGGCAGCCGTGGCAAGAAAATCTTATAATATGTATTTTATATGTTATGAATTGCAATAAGCATGAGAGGACTGGTAAATTTTGTTCTTTTTGATGATTATGTTGATATCAGATTTTGTTCTGTATAGGCAAGCTCTGGAACTTTGAGGTTATTTCTTTAAGCCTTTGTGTCTTAGAAATCATAAAAGACTCCATTATTGAATTAGATTGAAATGTCACTTGTTAAGGAATAGGTAAGCTTGCTTTTCGGTTGATATGTTCCCAGTAGAATGAGATACTGACTCTATGTATAGGAGTCAATTGATATGAAGAAATAAATTATAACATTTCACTTTTAAGATTGTGCTTGAGCGCTTATTATGTGAGTTTGAATTAACCCAAAACAATACATCTCCTCATAGAGCAGAGTCAGTGGAAATTTTCTGTAATATCTTCCTCGCCCCTCTGTCGTAGCAACCATTTAGATGGAAGTTTGTCGAGATGATATTTCTATTGAGGCGAAAATTTCTCTGAAGCTATCTTTTTTATCTTTTTATTTTTTTATGACAGTTTAATACTACTTTTTCCTGTGGACCCCCCTTCTTTTATTCATTTTGCTAATGCCTAAAGATAACACAGATTATGCCATTGCTTATGGATCATAATTTTAGATACTCATACATTTTCCATGAGAGTGCTTGGTCATTCACATGTTATAGATACATATAAGAAATAGAATTCACGAACAATGTTTTTCTGGTGGTTTTAGTAGTTAAAGCTACCAGCCTATATCATTTTTACTTGATTAAAGTTTCTTTTGGAAGAAGAATAGATTGTGTAAAAGATCACAAATATGGATACTTGATGCATAAATATTCTTAGCTAAGTGTTACAAGTGTTTGGATGATGAATTTAATTTAAATATGAACTTGATTGATCTTGACTGCACCTTTTCAGAAACAGTCTTAGTGTCCATATAGCTGCACAAAGTTGACGAACCAGAAAATGACTAAAATAAGATAAGCACCATTTTCATAGAAATTAAGAAAGAAAATTGAAAGTTCAAGTTGCTTCAGTATGTCTACCAACTATATAAGTACACTCCACAATTAAGAGCTGATGAAAGACCAATACTCTATGTTGCACAAACACGAACACGTGTGTTTGACATGACACTGACACGTAATGGACATGTTAATTTAAAATTGTAGATTTACATATTCTACCTTTATGTTTATACCTTTTATCTTTTGATGTAATAACACATACCGTAAAGGTCATGGAATGTCCGAGTGTCAGTGACGGAGATGACACGACATGTGTCAGACACGGACACGCAGCTCCAGTAGGAGTGTCCGTGCACTATAGCCAATACTTTACCTTCCCTCTTGTTTTGATTCAGAGCATTCTCCTTTTAATTTCACGTGCACTGTCTTTGGGAGTTTCAGGTTTATGCCATTGGAGGATTCTTCATATTGCAGTGGGCATGGAAAAGATGGAATGAGCGTAAAGGAGATAAGAAGTCCAGCGATGAACCTCCTCCAGCTCACGATTAATCTTTTTCAGTGACTTGTTGGATAGGGAAGTCATGGTAACTAGTAATCTGTGGTGTACTACAAATAGCTCGTAGTTCTTTGACTGTGTTCCATGAAAATCTTCAGTTCAGTCAGTGGATCACACGTCTTAAAATTGATATATTGTTTCATATCCCTTTAATTTTGAGAATTACCTTTGTGTGTTTAGTTCTTAGTTTGCAATACTCGTTGATATATATATACATATAGGCTCCGTTTGGTACATATTCTTTCAAAACTCATTTTCAACCACACATTCTTTAATAAAATAATATTTTCTTTCACATCAACAACTTTTCCTTTTCCTTACTTTTTAACCCATATTTCACATCATATCACTATTTAAAATACATTCTTTTTTCAATAATATCCATCACACACACACACACACACACACACACACATATATATATACACTTGTTGATGCAACTTAAAACTGATTCCAAAATGTATCAAAATTTAGCTCTTTTAAGCCAGCTGCCTGAACTAGCTAGAGGTCTGGCTTCTGCTCAAACTCAGTGTTTGCATGACATAGTTTGTCTTTTCAATAACATTCTGAACTTGAAATGCTTGTTTGTGCAAATTTGAGGAAATTTTTATTCGACTGTATTTATGAGAAGGAAGGAGGAAAAAATCATTAAGAAATTTTCTTTATTCTAACGGAAAATTTAGGGACAGTACTGGTCAAGACATGGCTATGTTTGGCCATAGTATTGGTTAGGACATGACAGTAAAATGGACAAGATTTGAACTTTTTTCTTCTTTAAGACTGTATTGTGCTGCCCAGACCTCCTTTCCAGACTTCTAATAAAGGAATACACTTAACAGGAACAGGAGGGGAAAAAGGCAGCTCATTAATTCGTCTTTCTTTACAATTTTGCCTTCTTGTACTGGCATCGGAATATCTTTAGCATACAGAAACGCCATTTATACATGTTGCATTGTATGTGGATATCTTTAGCATACAGAAACGCCATTTATACGTAGTTGCATTGCTTGTATGTGAAAAATTACGTGCTTAAACTCCAATTGTTGACATGAGTTTGATTCCTAGGATTTGTTTTCAAGGAATGGGTAGTCTGTGTAGCCAATGACAGGATCATGCGTGTAAAACGTATTTCTATCATACTTGTTGAGTACTGAATTAAACTCAAATCTTGGCAAATCCGGGTTAGCCAAGAACATGCGCCCGAATTCAACAAGATCAGCACCACCCCTGCTGATAACTTCATTTCCATCGTCCCTGTTGTATCCTCCTGCAACAATAAAAGTCCCTGTGAAAGCTTTTCTCATAGGTAGTAGGTAGCTTTTAGTTTCCTGCTTGTCAAATTGTGTGATCATTCGTGGCTCAATAACATGACAGTACAGTATGCTGTATTTGTTCAATGCCTCGGCCATGTAGAGGTAGAGGGCGAGGGCATCAGGGTTCGAATCTCCACTGTCGTTGTAATTGGCATATGGTGAGAGCCTAATTCCAACTCTGTGAGCTCCAATTTCTTCTGCTACTGCTCTTACTATCTCTAACGGAAATCGACAACGATTTTCTATGCTCCCTCCATGTTCGTCTGTTCTGTCATTCACTTGGTCTTTCATGAATTGGTCGACCAGGTAACCGTTTGCTCCATGAATCTCTACCCCGTCAAAACCTGTGAAAGCAGTCATGAGCTGACACATTTTCTATTTAGTGAAACTGATTAATATATATGGATCATTAGAGTGATATAGTTAAGATAATACCTGCTTCAACCGCATTTTTGGCTGCCATTCTAAAATCCCATCGATGTGGTGCTCGACTTGAATGGCTATGTCAGTACAAGAAATTGTAGGATCACCATTAGGCTGAAAACCTTCAATTCAAGAATGAAAAAACGAGTTAATTTTGTAGCAGAAATTGTATAAATTTCCGTTTAATAAGGTTAAACCTTGGATAAACGAAATAGGGTTTACTATAATTTGAAACTCTGGTGGCATGCGAAAGTTGGCAGAATAATATGCCCCCTTCATCATGAACTGCTTTTACAATTGGCTTCCATGCTTGTGTTTGTTCTTTTGTCCAGATGCCTGGAGTATATGGATATCTTCAACCAGGAAAAAAAAAAAAAAACTTGTAAACTGAAGGTGAAATATTAATAAACTCAGAAGTCAACCTTCAACTTATCAGGTTCAAGAATCGTTACGCTACTCTGAATCTATCATCTTATGCATTGAAATCACATAAATGTATGACTATAGGATTCTTGGTCGAGCTTAAAAGTAGCTAAAAAGTTCTTTTTGTTCCGACATGCTGCTGAAAAAGCAAGCTCTTAAGCTTGGCTCCGTTCATTAAATACAGATTACAGAACTAATTAGAAGTTGCAGTCCAGCAAATTATCCTTGAGTTGTCTGGGAAATTCCAGAGGCTTCACCGATCAAGAATCCACCCTTGGTCGTTCTCTGTGAATAGTAAAGAATTCCCTGCGGCTGTGCAATAAAATTGTATGACCTCGCTCTTGTCATTGGTGCCAAAACTATCCTGCAAAACTTCAAAATTGGGTCATGAAATATCCAAAAAAATCTACTTCAAACTTTAAGCTGACAGTAGTTATAATAATGAATGAAATTTTAATTTTTTTTCATGCTCCATACTGCGCATTTCTAAGGATCTTTACATGCCCTCTTATATATACAATTAACCAAAAAGGGAATGAATTTAGTGAGTAAGAATATGTTTATGATCCAGGGAAAAACAATTGAGGAGTTCTGATGAACTGATATATGAAAGATCGTGCGCGAGCGCGCACACACACCATGGATCTACACGCCTCCATAGGCATTTTTTGACCGAAAACAGAGAACTAACCTGTGAAAGATTAAAATTTCCCATTTTGTATGGAGTCGAGGGGAATTGAAACGTTCTCAGTTTCCTTTATTTCTTCTTCCATGTTCCTTATCTGTGCAGTATTTCCAAATTAGATGTTAGATATTTTTCATCATTTTGCATGTTTTTTTGTTTGCGAATGTTTTGCAGCGTCGATTAGTGTTTGCCGCTACGTAACGGGGATCAACTTGCCCGGTCAGGTCGAAGGGGTCGCGCCCCCCGTGGGGGCTTGGGGGCAACTCCCCCGAAAGAGAATTTTATTTTCAAAAGTCTTTGAATATGTATGATTGTTGTTATCATATCAAAACATCTGTTCATTTGTTAAATTTTCTTCCAACAGATTTGTTCATTCATTTCTAGGGACACACCTATTCAAATGGTTGCCTCCACTTCTATACATTCTGGACGAATTTTCATTTGCAAACACATTAAAAAAAAAAAAAAACTATTCTTCTCTCTTTCTCTTGACATCATCATTTTCTTTATAGAGTGTCTTCTTGGTTTGATCAAATTGTCACAGTTTGAATCAAACGCCTCAATTGTATCCTGAGAGAGATTTTCTTTCATATCCCAGTCGTGACTTTATTGGATATGAGAGAAATATCTCTTAAAAGATAAAGATTTTCGTGCCTTGGAGTTCATTGTTTTTTTCAAATTTTTCCTACATATTATCCAACTTTAGATGGACACTTATGATATAGAACTGAACAAATATGATGGAGATATCTACTTGTTTCTTGACCTTTTACTATCTAATAATGTGGAGAAATTACAGACGGAAACGCGTTAGTTTGAAAGTGACAAATACATAATCCTTTGGACCTAATCAACAACACATCTTTTTTTGCTTTCTTGTTGCTTACGGAAAAGAATATACCTCTAAGAGAAGAGATTGTTTATGTCCGTCATAGACAATATTTGAACGAATACATGTAGTTATTCGAGAAAAACTTTAAGCTTCTAAATGAAACGATAGTATGAGAAAAACTTAATTTAAGTCTCGCTACTTTCCATTTAGGAAAATTATGCACTTGTCAAACTTTTACTTGAAAAATAATTTAACGTGGTATGTATTTGATAGGCGTCGAAGACACCATTTTAGAGAATAAAATAGAAAGGAAGCAAAAATGTTGAGCAAGTAGCATAAAATATCCATTTAGTAATTAAATAGTCCAGTGAGTTTCCATAGTTTAACAAAAAGAAGATAATCACATCTTATAAGATCGCATATCATATTATTAAGGAGTTGATCAATCCACACTCAATAATAATTATCCACTTTATTCGTGGAAATAAAATATGTTAATCATAATATTTTATGATATGTAGTGCTACCCAATAATAGCTTAGACGCATTAAGAAAACTCAATATAATTTTTTAAACATCGAAAAAAATTAAGAATACCAATTAAAAATTATGAATTTATGAAGTTATAGTATATCTAAGTCTTTTGTCTCAATAAAACAAGCTACTGATAATAAAATTTGTTTAATACGTAATATTGAACAACATAACTCGAAAATTAGTCTTTAGTACTATTCAATTTAATAAACCTTATTGGTTACTAGCTATTGATTGAAAATATATTTCTAGATGGCGTGGTTAGAGAAAATGCAGATAAACCCTATGCAAAAAGCAATAATAAAGTTGGTTGTCTAGTCAATTCAAGGAGACAGAATTACTTTCTAGTGACTTTGTAATAGTTTGAAATTCTAGGGCTTGTTTGATATTGTCGTTCTCAATGATGGAGTCATACATTCTTCATTGTGATGTCAAAATTTATTTAATTTTTTTTCAATCAATATAACATTAATAAAATATTTCAATACATCCAAAAGTAGAATAACCGTTTAGAATAACAAAATATATTATATTTGTCGAGAAGTGCAAAACCGTATGGATACGATCCTCATTGTGTATCTTGATTAATTGGATCTTTTCTTTGTAGATTCCTCTACACCAAGTTTTTGTAAATGTGTCTCCATGTATTCCTTGTAACGATCAATGCTGGTAAATTCATTGTTCTACATAGTTGTCCATGTACCAATAGAAGATTAGGCAGCTATTGCTACTATAAATGTTGCTTACTCATTTTCATACTTTGAAAACGTTGTACAAATACTTTACTATCAATATTCTCAAATATATCGTTTTCAATATGCATAATTGGACTATCAAACAATTATCGATCTCCATTCCAATTGTATAGTTGATTTTTGACAATTTTCATTACAAAAAAGTACTCTTTATACAGTAGTAGCAACTCAAATAATTCATGCTACCGTTAGTTTGTTACAAGTCTGTAAAGTAACGAGTACACTTCATTTTTTTGTTACAACCAATTTTTCGTGCAAGATCAAATGCTTGTAATCCTCCAAAATCTTTGTTAGTGCATATATCAATAATATAGGTCTTAAAGTTGTTCATCAAATATCTAGATCTCTAAATTTTTAGACTAACACTCAACACAATTGCAATAAATTTCTTATTGAAAAAAAAAATAGAATTATTCAGACATGAGCATGCATTACAAATGACTAAGTCGTTATTTACCTATGAAATTCGATCATTTAATTCTTGAAATTGTGTGTCAATGACAGTATAAAAGAATATCACATAGAAGTGATGCGAATTTGTCTTCTTTGAGGTTATGTAATGAACAACCTAGAGGTATAAATATTTCGTTCATGTTGAGAACATATTCAATATCATGCTTTATTCAAACAATGTTATTAGCAAAATGTACAACTGAGTTTACTTATTTTTTAAAAATTTATCTATGGAATAATTTAACTCTGTCTACATTTCATCTATATTTAATTGTAGTTGATTCCAAGTCTTGAAGGAGGATGGTAGTTTAATACGATATCATTTTGTTTTTATTCATTTTAAAAAAAATTAAATTAAAATAATGAAATGTATTATAAAACTAACGGAATATGGAATAAGAGGAGAAGAAAGTTGCATTGCTTGTACGTAGAATATCTTTAGCATACATAAACGCCATTTATACATAGTTGCATTGCTTGTATGTGAAAAACTACGTGCTTAAACTCCAACTATTAACATGAGTTTGATTCCTAGGATTTGTCTTCAAGAAGTGGGTAGTCTGTGTAGCCAATGACAGGATCGTGCGTGTAAAACGTACTTCTATCATACTTATTGAGTACTGAATTAAGCTCAAATCTTCTTGGCAAATCCGGGTTAGCCAAAAACAGGCGCCCGAATGCAACAAGATCAGCACCACCCCTGCTGATAACTTCATTTCCATCGTCCCTGTTGTAACCCCCTGCAACAATAAAAGTCCCTGTGAAAGCTTTTCTCATAGGCAGAAGGGAGCTTTTAGTTTCCTGCTTGTCATATTGTGTGATCATTCTTGGTTCAATGACATGACAGTACAGTATGCTGTATTTGTTCAATGCATCGGCCATATAGAGGCCAAGGGCATCAGGGTTCGAATCTCCACTGTCCTTGTAATTGGCATAAGGTGAAAGCCTAATGCCAACTCTGTGAGCTCCAATTTCTTCTGCTACTGCTCTTACTATCTCTAATGGAAATCGACATCGATTTTCTATGCTCCCTCCATATTCGTCTGTTCTGTCATTCACTTGGTCTTTCATGAATTGGTCGACCAGGTAACCGTTTGCTCCATGAATCTCTACCCCGTCAAAACCTGCGTAAGCAGTCATGAGTTAACATATTTACTATTTAGTCAGACTGATTAATATGCATGGATCATTAAAGTGATATAGTTAGATAACACCTGCTTCAACCGCATTTTTGGCTGCCATTCTAAAATCACTAACGACCTGGGAGATTTCCTCGACTGTCAATCGATGTGGGGGTGAAAACATTGCTTTGTTGTGCTCGACTCGGATGGCTTTGTCAGTACAAGAAATTGGAGGATCACCATTAGGCTGAAAACCTTCAATTCAAGAATGAACAAAAGAGAGTTAATTTTGTAGCAGAAATTGTATGAATTTTGGTTCAATTAAGGTTAAAAACTTGGATAAGAGAGAGAGAGGATTTACTATGATTTGAAACTCTGCCGGCATGCCAAAGTTGGCAGAAGAATATACCCTCTTTCTCATGAACTGCTTTTACAATTGGCTTCCATGCTTCTATTTGTTCTTTTGTCCAAATGCCTGGAGTATGTGGATATCTTCAACCAGGGAAAAAAAAAAAACTTATAAAGTGAGGGTGCTCAAGTACTTATAAACTCATAAGTCAACCTTCAACTTATCGGGTTTGTTACGCACAAGCAATAATAGACAATATTTAAAATAAGAATAACAATACACAGATATACGTCGAAATTCAAGACGGGAAAAATCACAGCCAAGGGAGAAGAAAATATACTATATCAAAGGTGAGTACAAGAGATCGGTGTTTTAACGGCCACTCCAAATTAAGCCTTTGTTTGTCTACCTTTTAAAGAGTTTTTGGAGGGATAATGATTTTTGGAATAGTGATTTCTTGAAGAATATATAGTTAAAAAGTAGGAAAAAATTTCGGGTTAACATTTTGAGACCCACCTTAAATTTATTCATCAATTTATTTATATAACACGTCATCGGTACTTAATATAAGATGAGCATAGGTGTTCAGTGTGTGTACACAACAAGTCTACTTTAAATTCTCATAATTTTGATTTCACCATATATGTGACACCGTTAGCTTTTCGGGCCTGGCCAAATAGAATACTTGTTGCCTTATTCTAAAAGGGTTCAAGAATCCTTGCACCTAGTTAAATCTATCATATTGTAAATGTATGGCTTTAACCATGCAGCTGAAAAACCAAGCTTTTAAGCTTTGTTCTGTTCATTAAATACAGATTATAGAACTAATTAGAAGTTGCAATCCAGCAAGTTACCCTTGAGCTGTTTCAGAAATTCCAGAGGCTTCAGTGATCAAGAATCCACCCTTTGTTGTTCTCTGTGAATAGTAAAGAATTCCCTGCGGTTGTGCAATAAAATTGTATGACCTCGTTCTTGTCATAGGTGCCAAAACTATCCTGCAAAACTTCAAAATTGTGTCATAAATATCCTAAAAAATTAACCTACTTCAACTTTAAG
The DNA here is from genome assembly GCA_903798255.1 of Fraxinus quadrangulata. Classification (NCBI taxonomy): domain Eukaryota; kingdom Viridiplantae; phylum Streptophyta; class Magnoliopsida; order Lamiales; family Oleaceae; genus Fraxinus; species Fraxinus quadrangulata. Next base: position 66,619 of record CAIGRB010018340.1, on the reverse strand, counting down.
AGGACACTGGACATTAGTTATACCTTCATAATACGCAGTTCTAAAGTTCTTTACATGCCCTCTTTTATATACAATCAACCAAAAAGGTAAAGAATTTAGAGAGTTTAAGAGCTCGATTATGATAAGGAGAAAAACTATTTTTGAGTTCAGGTGAACTGATATGGAAGATCACAACACAAACACACACACACCACTGAATATGGCACCTACATGCCTTCATAGAAGTTTTTTGACAGAGAACCGAGAACTAACCTGTGCGAAAGATTAAAATTTCCCATGTTGCATGGAGTCAGGAGGGGAACTGACACCTCAGTTTGCGTTATTTCTTCTTCCATGTTCCTTATCGGTGAAGTATTTCCAAATTGGAAGGAAGTGAGATCCAGAACTGAAAAAATATGATGGAAAAATCAACTTGTCTCTTGACCTTTTATTATTCTAGGCACGTTTGGCCTAACTTTTGAGAAGTTAAAATGAATATTTGCGATTCGAAAATTGCTTTCGGAATCATGTGGTTAATTTTATAAAAATATTTCTTCTTATTAGAAGAATTTTTAGAGAAAGTTAGTCAAATTTGACTTCCTCTAAGAGTTCTCCAAGAGAGAAAGCTCTTTTAGAAATTAGTTTTCAAATACTAGTTATTGTAGTTTTCTCGTAATACTTTTCTACAAGAAGCAAAAGTAGAATCTCACCAAACGAGCCCTAATTTAATGTGGAGAAATATAGATGGAAACACATTAGTTTGAAAGTGACTAATCCATTATCATTTGGACCTAATTAACAACCCCTCTTCTCTTTTCTTCTTGTTTATGGAAAAGAAGAAGAGATGGTATATATGAATGAATATATGAATATAAGTAATTCTTAAGTTTAAGTTTCTAAATGAGACGAATTAACATGCTATAGTAGGGCAAAAACCTATAATAAGTCTTGCTACTTTCCATTTTTGAAAAATGTTTACTTATAAGCTTTTATTTGAAAAAATAGTTGAATGTGGCTAGTATTTGAGACAACAAAATTATAGAAAATCAATATCTCAAATAATAAGTTGTCATATAAGATAACTATTTCAGTTGTTGACAATGAATATCATTATTGTTAAAGATATGATTTAAATGATTACATGTAACTAATTATGACAGTTTAACCATTTAATGGAGATGATAACAAAATCAGTATCCGAGGTCGATTTTTAGAGAACAAAATAGAAAGACAGTAAATGTTGAGAAAATAGCATAAATATCCATTTAGTAATTAAATAGTCTAGTGAGATTCGACACATTGTTCATGATTCCATAGTTTAAAAAGAAGAAGCTAATCACATCTTATAAGATCACATATTATATTATTAAGGGAGTTGATATCTACACTCAATAATAATGATCCACCTTCTTCGTGGAAATAATCTATGTTCTTAATCATAATATTCAACAGTAGCTTAGAGCATTAACAAAACTCAATATAGTTTTTTAACATCAGTACGACCAAAAATTTAAAAACGAGTGTTAAAGTATATCCATGTCTTTTGTCTCTATAAAAGAAGCCACAAATAATAAAAGCATGTTTAATATATAATTTTGGTCAAAATAACTCGGAAATTACTCATTAATGTTCTTCAATTCAATATAACTTATTTGTAATGAACTTATGACAGTATATATTGATTCAAAGTATATTACTGGATGGACTGAACTATCTATACACACAAAGTGTACACTTTGATTGACACCTCATATGTGTCAAAAATCTAACGAATAATTGAAAAAGATGTTGTCAATATCAATGTGGCAAAACCTGCCAATTCATATGACTGTAAACTATTGTGTCAATTTTTATTTACATGTAGCATGATCCTTATTAGATAGCATTGTTGAATGTCCAGAGAAAGTGCAGATAAGCCCTATACAATTGGCTACAATAAAGTTGGGTTGTCTTGTCAATTCAAGTTCATTAACTGTCAAGATCTCTACTGATGTGAAGTTTTTTGGATAATACTTATACAATCGAAATAATTTATTCTTCTCGAAAAAAGAAAATGAATTACTCTGACACGAATGCGCAACACAAATTAGTGAGTAGTTATTTGCCTTTGAAAATCGATAATTCAATTCTTGACATTGCATATTGTCTTCTTTGACTACTAAGTTGTGAACGATCTAGAGGTATAAACATTTTGTCCATGTTGAGAACATCATTATCATTATTTTTACAGAAAAGGTGAATTATTTCCAAAAAAAAGAATTTCATCCATTATATCCCATTTCTTGAAGTTGTTCTTTACCTACTTTCTCTAATCTTATGACACTGGTAATATTTTGATCTTTTATTTGTAATTCTTTCGATAAGGTAAAATGGAAATTATTTGATAAAAATGACAAACTTAGAAATTGAGAGAAGAAAGAGATTCGAGACATGAGAAAAGTTAAGAGGTAGAATGTGGAAGGGAAAAACTCGTACAAATAGGACAAATGCTTAAAATAATATTAAAACTAAGAGAATGAAAATTCATAAATTTTTGCCCGCCCATGGTTGTGCTTTTAAGAGAATCAGGTTTAGCAGTGCTGAAGGAACAATTAGTCGCATGAAAATCAGTTAAGAGTTCGGTAAACTTTTGTTTCAAAATTATTGTATATTTAAAATTTAATATTTCAGCATGTGATTAAAAAAAAAAAAGTGTGATACTGATTTTGTATATAATTACTAAAATAAATATTTATTATAATATTCTTCTTATATATTATTTTTGTTGGAAATTATTATTTTTACTTATATAACGTATTTATTTAAACAATATAGTTATTTTTGGAAGGAAAAAAAATTAATATTTATAAAATCTAAATTTTTTTAGAATTAGAAAATAAATTTGAGAGGTCAATGACCAAGTTAAAACATAAAAACAAAAGAATATTTATTAATGTGATTGGTGGATGTGACTACATTATTGTAGAATAGAATACCAATAAAGGTAGAATAGTAACAAACTAAGGATAAGAAAGAAAGAAATTAATTTTATTGGTAGGGGTTAAAATTGATATTTTAATATTGGATAAGTGGAGAAGTTAAAAGCATAATTTGAAAAGCTATCCGTTTGCTACTTCTCAAAATCTACTGTCAAAACAGATATTCCACTATCATTTTTAAAAAAAAAAAAAATTACCGAATACAAAATAGCTATGCTGGTTTGAGAAGCAAAAATTTTGTCTCCAAAAGAAATCCCAAACCAAGGCTAAGACACATTAGTTTTGAAGCTATCAGCACTATCATCACTGAAACTTTGCAATGGCGAGGCTAAGCAAGCGCATATGCCAAAGAGGAGCCAAGTCGAGTAGGATCGCGCTGGCCTTGCGTCCCAAACCATGTTCCACGATCGCCACTCTTCAATCCCTCGTGCTCGTGTCGATAAAAAACCGTCGCCTGCTACCGCTGACTCCACCCCGAGGGCAAAATTGCGTGCATATCGATGCTGTCGGACAGTTGATCGAATGCTCCCTTTGATCTGGCGACTACTGTATGCAATGAACTGCTAACAAGCTGGTCGTAAGGCGTCGCCATATAGCAGCGAGCGTAGGATAAGGAGAGTGATGTCGGTAACCAATGTCGGGAGCGTGTACGGAGAGTATACTGAGCATCACCTGATTGGTGAATCCTTGTAATATAGGGATGGATCTTTGTGAGGAAGTATAATTAAATCTAAGCAGCCATTGAAGCACTACAAAATTATTATTTAAATTTATTTTCCAAGTTTGGTAATTGGTAAGATGAGTGGTGATTGACTATCACGGCCCACTCCAATCAAGACTATTTCATCCCTCATCATGTCTTCCTTGGATACTTTCAAATCTTTACATAATGACCAAGTAACTCTCAGTGTGAATAAATTCTTTTAGAATATAACAAGTCAAAAATAAAGTTTATAACCTAGTTCAATACTTAAGTTATTATTATTATTATATTATATTACCACTACAAAATTTAATTACTTCACCACATTATAATCACACCACAATTAAAATATATTTTTTTATTAAATACACCACAACAAATTTACGATTCCAGATCCAATAAAAACTAAAAATAAAACAATAAATACACTATTGTGGTCTACTTATCATTCCAATATTACTCATTTTCTCATCCAAAAAAATAATATTTGTAAACATTTACATGATTTTATCAACAAACATAGAAATTTGTTTTACAAATTGAAAAGAAATTCACTTCTCGCCCACAAGGACCTAGTGCAATCTCTACAAGAAAATCATATAGAAGAATTGAAGTCAGTGTTACAATATTGGGAATTTTTTTCAAATTGAAGTATTCATATATACTGGAATACTAGCTATCATTCACGTTTAAAGCCATGAAATGATTGCCCAAAAACCCAGTTGGCAAGTGACTTTCTTCGTGAATTCTTATTCCAGAATTGATTTCTATTACAACCATTAACATTAGTCTTGAAGAATTTCAGAATTGATTTCTATTGTAGTCATTAACGTTAGTTTAAAGAATTTCAGAATTGACAAAGACTGTTTTATTTGTTACATTGCGTGGTCTGAGGTTTCTTCTAATATGTTTGCAAAGCAAACACGAAACCAACCAGTCGGGCAATGGTATGAAGATCCAGGACCATCCTTGAATCTGGGTACTTTTCAAAGTTAAAACTTAATTTCTACTTTCAACTCACCTATCCCACCCCTCAAGAGAGAAAGAATAAAATGTGGAAGAAAACTGAGAAAAGATGAAACGGAAGTCAATTGATTTTCTTCCATGTCTACATTTCTGCTTCAGAATTATATTTAATGGAAACCCTAATTAAGTTTAGGAAAAAGAAAGAAAAAAAATTAGATTTATATTTGTGGTGGAACAATAATTTATTTTATTAAAACCCTAATTATGTAATTTTATTTAAGGATATTTAAGTAAATAAAAAAGATACTAAAAATTGTGGTGTATTTAATAAAATTCGTAGTGGTAATATAATTACCCTTTAGATTTAGATTTAACCTATTTTGATGGTGTAATCAAGGGCAAACTAGTCATAATATAGACTTAAATGAGGCTTGAGAGGAAAGGAAAGGAAATGGAAGGGATTGGGAGTCTTATGTTCAACCTCAGTTAGTTAAAAATGAACATTGCAGAAAGCAATAGTTGTTGACGCCACACAAATAGTATGTTGTACATTTACAATTCACATGAGACTAACCCTAACAGAATTGTTAAATTAAAATGAAAAATTTAATTAGATGATTAAATGAAATTGATATGGGCCTTTACTATCACCTCAGGCTTCGTAGTCTCGAGGAATGGTATATACTAAATGGGGGCAAAAAGTCCTTGGGTATGCTATATAATCCTCAGTTATCTTGAGGATTGTAGATATGATTTACGGTAACGTGGTGATGGAGTCCTCAAGATGTATCCTCGGGTTTTCATTATTATTGTGTCCTCGATCATTTTCATTGGCCAAACTCAAGAGGTTTCTTTATACATGAACTGATTCGACATTCTAGAAATTCTAAGTCTAATTCAAATACCTCAAGACTCCTACATCCAGAAGGGGTCTACATCGCCGAGTGTCATAGTCAAACTATGACTAGATCTACAGTTGCACTACGATACTCATCTCATGCAGAATTCCTAAGGGTAAGAACATATATATCAAATTAAGTCATGATAGGATTGCACCACCTACCTCTATAAATATAAAATCATGGATCATTATTCAGGTATGTTTTTACATACAATTTTCAGCACCCAACCTTTTTCATATTATCTCTTTGACTTAAGCATCGGAGGAACGACGATGACATACTTCGACGCCTTTATTTCAGGTACCGAAAGATTACGTTCGTGCTTATTTTTAGTCGTCAAACTCGAAATTCAACATGTGCGATTTTTGGTAGCATCATAAATAAATTGAACTTAAAACTCATTCACACTATTCTAGTATAAATGGAGTGACACAAGTGATAAACACGAAAATTTCGTTACACGTCTTTATCTCTTAATATTTGTTTTTTGTGGTTGAATGTGACAAATATGTTTGGAGAATATGACAAATAATATTTTAATTATATGCTTCTTTTTTGAATAGTGAATGGTCACGTCATCCTACAAATAAAACTCTCGTCTATTTATAATTTTACCTTCTATGAATAAATGGTAGAAATTGACATAATAATACGATGGGGATCAACTCTTTATACCATTTTGACTATACTTTTTAGAATTTACACAACATTTTAGATACAACACTGTAGTCTTGGAACATTTAGCCAAGTTTCTCTACAATATTTTATTTTGCGTGACTACAATTTTCTATAGATTTGCAACCACTCCCATATTTACTCTTGCAATTTCAAGGGATTAATTTTTCATCTCAAATGTAATACAAAATTTAACCTCAAAATGCAAATGGTAGCCTGCTTGCTGCCTGTGGCTGTGCCTGACTTGTTAGTTATTTATCTCATTCCAAATGCTTAAAATTGGAATAGTTGTTTAATAAAAATTAGACTTGCTACTGCTAGTTGCTAAAATGATAGGTATTTGCATTTGGTATATCCATTTGATTTGATTAATGAATAAGGCAGACTTCAAACTTGCCATTTGCTAAGTTGTTTTAGGATTTAGGAATTTATTTAGGAAATGTTAGTTATGAATAGGGTGTGATTCCATGTGGTTTATCCTTTTATTGATTAAAAATGGTAAATTTTGTAGCTTAAGAAAGAGTGATGGTGCCGACGTGTCATGGTTAATGTGAACTTTTGATTTCAGGTTTGTGATATGCGATGATGAAATAGGGCGTGATTCCATAATTTTCTTTGATTTTCTACTTCTCAAGTAAGCAATGACTTGCCCTAACTTAATATTGGATATATTGAAAATGTTTGAAACCTTGTCGGCTTATATAATTGTGACCTGGTCGATTTATATAATTGTGGAATTGTCGGCTTATATGAATGTTCATTGTGAGATGATTTAGATATTTTGTAATTATTTTTTAGGCTAATCATAGTGTATTAGATATAGAATCATACACAATGTCTCCTAAATATGAGTCTGGAGCTATGAAGAAAAAAAGGAAACAAAATGAACTTTTGTTGACTCAAAGTCAAGCAGGCGATATGGACAAGTATTTTAAAAGCAACAACATGAATGAGTTGATTGATGATGAGGTAGTGATTCTATATGCCCGTGTTAATGAAGTAGATGATAAGGATGAAGAAGTGGTGAAAGCTTCTTTTGTGAATGAAGTAGATGATAAGGACGAAGAAGTGGTGAATGCTTCTTGTGTGAATGAAGTAGATGATAAGGAAGAAGAAGTGATGAAAGCTTCTTGTGTGAATGAAGTAGATGATAAGGAAGAAGAAATGATGAGACGTGTCTCCGTGAATGAAGTGGATGATAAGGTAGAAGAGGGCAACTTTTCTTTGAATTTGGATGATCTTGGGAATTGGAAAAATATTGATCAAAGAACGATGGATTATTTAATTGAAATGGGTCCAAAAAGAGTTGATGACATTGTGGTTCCCAAATATTGTGCAAATGGACATTTCGATTCTTCACAATACAAACGATTACTACCAAATGGGCAAACAATTGATAGAAGATGGCTAGTGTATTCAGTATCTAAGGATATGATCTTCTGCTTTTGTTGTAGGTTGTTTAAAATACCAAAAAATATCACCAAAGTTGGCCAACTGGGTAATGATGGATTCAAATATTGGCATAATTTGCATCGGTCTATTAAAAGTCATGAAGGGAATGAGAAACATTTACGTTACATGACTAATTGGATTGAATTGAAAAATAGGATTCAAACGAAAACTACAATTGACAAAAACGTTCAATTGGTGATAGATGCAGAAAGAGAACATTGTAGACATGTATTAACGAGGATAATCGCAATTGTGAAAAGACTCGCCAAAAACACCTTGCCATTTCGAGGAGATGATTAGAGGCTACATGTTGAGAACAATGACCTATTTTTACAAATAGTGAAAATGGTTAGTGAGTTTGATCCAATAATGCAAGAACAAATTCGGCAGGCTAAAGCCAAAGAGATTCAATATACATATCTTGGCAAAACAATTCAAAATGAGTTGATACAGTTGTTGGCAAATGGGATGAGAAGTTCAATTGTGAAAAAAGTTCAACATGCAAAATATTTCGCAGTTATACTTGATTGTACTCCAGATGCTAGTAATGAAGAGCAAATGTCTTTAGTGATACGATATGTTGACAATTCTGCAAATGTACCTATAGTCGAAGAATATTGGCTTCAGTTTATGAGGGTCGATAACACAACAGGACTTGGACTTGTAACAGAGCTTCAACAGGTTTTGAACAGACTTGTTCTTAATATTGATGATATTAGAGGGCAATGGTATGACAACGGATCTAACATGAGCGGGAAGCACAAAGGTGTGCAAAGAAGAGTCCTTGAGATGAATCATCGAGCTTTCTATACTCCATGTGGCGCTCATAGTTTAAATCTAGCATTGTGCGATATGATGAATTGTTGTTCTAGAGATGTATCATTCTTTGGAGTGATACAACGCATCTACACATTGTTGTCATCTTCTACCAAATGTTGAAAATTTTTCAAAGATAATGTACAAGGTTTGACAGTGAAGTCATTGTCACAAACACGTTAGAAAAGTTATGTTGAGAGTGTGAAACCTATAATGGAGCAAACTGCACAAATAAGATATGCGTTACTTGATTTGACAGAAAGTAACGAAGACCCAAAAGTAAAGAGTGAAGTCGAGTCGTTAGCAACATATGAACTTCAGAATTTTGAGTTCTTGCTTGGCATGATTATCTGGTATTTGCATGCAGTTAATATTGTGAGTAAATTTCTTCAAACTGAAAATATGGATATTGATAATGCTATCAACCTCTTGCAAATACTTGTTTCATTTCTTGAAGAATATAGAGAAATTGGATTTACTACTACTATGGATGAAGCGACAAGAAAGGCAAAAGAAATGAGAATTGAAGCTGTATTTCGAGATAAACGTATAATTCGAAGAAAAAAATAATTTGATGAAAGCGGAAGTAATGAAGTAAAGCAATCAGTTGAAAAATCTTTTAGAGTTGAATACTTTGTTTTCATGATTAATCAAACTCTATCTTTTATGAGGACTCGATTTGAATAATTCAAACAATATGATGACACATTTGGATTTTTGTTCAATTTGAAGAGGTTAAGAGGTGAAACTTATTCAAGTTTGATGAACTCTTGTATGAATCTTGAGAAGTAATTGGAACATAATGGGCGTTCGGACATTAGTTGAAATGATTTATTTTCGGAGATACGCGTCTTGCGGTGCTATTTACCTAGTGAAGCAACGAGAGTAATTGAAGTGCTACAATATTTGAAGACATTGAATGTTTGTTTCCCAAATATTTATATTGCTTATAAAATCTTATTAATCATACCGGTTACAGTTGCATCTGCGGAAAGGAGTTTCTCCAAATTGAAGTTGATCAAGACTTACCTCCGACCAACTATGTCACAAAAAAGATTGAATGGATTGGCTATGCTATCAATAGAGAAAGATATGGTTGAACAGTTAAATATTCAGATTTGATTAATGACGAATAATATTTAACTGATTGTTTGAACTCTTGTCGATTTTGTTACTTTATAATATAAATATTTTGTTCTTTATATTTGTTTGTTATTCTATTGTTCAGTGTTAAGTTGCAATATGCTACATAATATCCTGTTGGATTTTGCATTTACGTTGATTTGGAGGGGCCCAATTTTGGGAGTTCATCTCGAGCCCCGAAAATCACAGGATCGGCCCTGGTATCCAATACTCGATAAGTTTTTGAATTGAAATCAAGACGACTTTACTAATACAACTTATTGCTTTCTTATAGTCATCTTTTCCACTTGCCTTCCCGCATTAGTCATTCCCTATATTTACTTGTGTTTTTATTTTGTCGAGGCTAAAGGAAATACTCTACATTTTGTTTTTGTTCTTTCAAGTCCTCGCTTTGCTTGTTTCGTAAAAATTAGTTGATCTATATCCCTTCTCTTTCCGAAATGTGACGTAAAGTAGTGGCGTACCAAGTTGCGTAGATAGGATGGAATGAAAAAGATTAAGAGGTGTTAACCAAAAATAGCTCAGCCATATAACAGTTGGTCCCGTGCTATCATGTCTTAACCAACCGTCGGTTCGATATTTGGATTTAGCCCCGCAATTAACTGTGAATCTATATAATAAATTTTAAATTAAATAAAAAAAATTAAATTCGTTTCTTAGGGTAGATCTGCCTTGAAACTCTTCAAGCCCTTGGAGTTTCAAGGTTCCAAGGAAAAATTATCCGGTTCGAGAATTTAAATTGTTTTTCACGATTATCCATAAAAAGTTAAATAATTAATTTTTATTCCAATATTTGGATTTTAGTGAATTATTTTTCTAGAATATTTGATATCCATTAAATAATTGTATGTGAAATTGTATGTGTGTGTCTATATATATATATATATGTGTGTGTTTAATAAATAGACAAAAAAATTGGTTACAGCATCGGATCGACTCGGCTCATTTTTGGACAGGCCAATGGGTGATTTGGGCCCACTAAATTTTTTAATGGTTCAGGCGGGTCAGGATTGTTAACCGTGATCGATTGATCTTGACGTGGCTTAGGTCGTGCCCCGTTCAAGCTATCGACTTTTGTTTCGTAATTTTTTTTTTTTTTTCTGAATTTTCAAATTGGGTTTTTTTTTTATAATTTAGAACAATAAAATGATCACTTTATCCTTTTGATTTTTGAATTTGATAGTCAACAACGTTGAAATGGATGCCGATGAATGACGTTAATTTTTCAAAAGTTAAGCCAAGTGAATATTAACGAAGGCAAATCAGACCATTCCATTTACATGCTATTGCAAACTTTACTTGAAAAGGCTAAATATAAAACAACAATTTTCATTAATTTTGTGGAAATTACTCGCATGAGAAGTCGTAAGACAAATATGCAATAGCTTTTTGAGCAATGCTACAAGTACATTAGCGTGTATATTGGTGGGGCGCCTGTGGGGCCCAGACGCCCCACCAATATGTGCACCTTTATGTACACGTTAATGTACAAATAAAATAATCCTAGCTTTTTTGTGTCTACCTACCATTATTGCCAGAGGCACTCGCCATTATCCGTGAAATAAACCATCGAAGTACTAAGGGATTAAAATCAGATTTTTAGCAAATTTTAATAAAAGCTAATAAAATGTGTGGTTGAAAAATTATAAAATCCATAAAGCATATAATTAAAATTAATTATTGACTTTAATTTAGATTAAAATTTGGATTTTAATTTCTACCAATATTTCAACAAGAAAAATTAATAAAAAGTATAAAATTAAATTTATACTATATAAATAAAGAATTTAATCAACGTATCAGCGTTGTTTTCATGTTAGTACTTTTTTGAAAAATCGCACGTCATACATGTCTGCGTAATTGCATCATAGGACATTAACAACAGACTATAGAAACCATTTCGACTTTGTCCTTAGGAGATTATATAAATATTTTTACGACAAATTATTATGTTCCTACTTCCTACTAAGAACTCAAAAACCTAATATTTGGTGAAAGTTCATGCCTCAAATGGCCAATAATATTCAGTACGATGGTAAAAGGTTGAGCAGGTTTAAGAATGTTGATCAACCTATTGTACTGGAGAAGAACAGTCCACAAAATAGCAGGATTGCTCCAAGCCATACTTTAATCATCATCAGCTACAAAATTAGCTTTTGATCTTCACTGACGCCTGCACTTTTTACTTCAACTGGAATAACAAAGACATGCATTTTAAAAATGGCATCAGATAAAGACCAAGACTTGTTTCATGGATGATGATATTGGAAAGGGCATTAAACATGACCTGATTAATTTCCTTCAAATAATGTCGATGAGCAAACCCTTGAGAACTCTGCACAGGCCATTTGAGAAGGTAAAATTCTCGTTTCCGTTTGTGCATAAAAGATACATAAAAATATATAGATACCACATGCTAATATAATTGTGTGTATCCATGTGAATGAGAAAGACAGTATATAAAAGACAAAAATCAACAAATTATTTAATTAAAATGACAAGCTTGTAAATCAATGTAACAACATGGCCGTTAAGAGTAGGTAACATGTTCCCTATCTTTGTTTCTATCTCATCGTATCCCATTTTGTTATGCGAGATTTGAAAAACTTGTTAGTGGAGGAAGAACTCCTAAGGATGAGAGACATAGGACAGTTCAAATATTCACGATCAAGAAATACTGAATTTTCTTTTGAATAGACCCCAAAAGTAAAAGGAAGGTTCAAATGCGCGTTGGGGCTAATTAAAATTATAAATTAATATGCTTTTTATATATTTTTACCAGTAATAAATAAATATTGTGTTCCTCTCATCATCCTCACAAATCGAACCTTCAACAATGTCACTCGATCCGACCACCTTCGAAACCATAGTCCCTTCCCGCTACATCACCTTCACATTCCCTAACCCTCTTTCCCAGGACCACCACCTCCGCGTCGCAGTTCTCGACTCTCCATCTTCATCCACCGCCAGAATCGCAGCCATGTGGGTACCACCAGGTCGCGAATCCGACTGGATTTTCTCCACTTTCTCCGGCCATCTCCAGCTTCTCCTCTCCACCACCACACCCCACCACCTCTCCCGCTTAATCCTCATTGGAAATCCTCTGGTTCACTCCGACCCCACCTCGTATTTTTCCACGCCCTACCCCTCACCCAATCAGTCAATGGAAACCGAAGGAAAATTACGCCCTTTATTACTAGCTCTAGCTCCCAAATCAGCTTTCTATCAGAAGGGTATTTGTAATAGTGAATTCCCTGAAATTCCTTTCTTGATTTACGAAGACGAGGTGATAAAATACAAAATTTTGGAAATTTGTGAAGGGCCTTGTGCTGGTGAAATGCTAATAGAAAATGTTGTGGTGGAAACTAATACCACTAAAGAGTTTAGGAGGAGATTGAGGTTTAAGAGAATGCCAAATTTAGTGCAAACCCAGATGAGAATTCTCCCGAAAAATGAATTAAATTCTGAAGAATTAGATAACTTGGAGTTTGTAATAGATAATAGTGTTCTGGTTCATCCATATTTGAGTCCCATGGTGGGGGGACTTTCGGTAATTGGATCTCATCTGGAAATTCGAATCAAGGGTGGGACTAGGCCAAAAGCTTTGTGTCTGGGGATCGGTGGTGGTGCATTGCTTGAATTTTTGAGTTCCCAATTGAATTTTGATGTCACCGGAGTGGAGAATGATGAAGTTGTACTGCAAGTTGCGAAAAAGTATTTTGGATTAGAAAGCAACGAATTGATTCACTTATTTGTTGGAGATGGGATAGAACTTGTTGAAAAACTTGCGAAGAATATAACTGCTGATTGCAAGTTTGATATGATTATGGTTGATTTGGATTCAAGTGATGCAACGATGGGCATTTGCGCACCACCTTTGGAGTTTGTTAAGAAGTCGGTTCTTCTAGCTGCAAGAGAGGTTCTTTGCGAGCTTGGTGTTCTTATCATAAATGTGATTCCTTCAAGTGAGTTGTTTTTCAAGAGGTTAGTTAGTGAGTTTGACGAGGTTTTTGAGGAGTTATATGAGATTGATGTTGGGAATGGGGAGAATTTTGTTCTTATAGCCACAATGTCAAAAATCGAAAATGCTTTGAACTTGTGTGAAGACTCCCTTTTGAATAAGTTGAAATCTGTTTCAGGGTCCTATATAAGTTCCATACAGAAAATCTCAAGGAGTGCCCATCAAGAATTTTGCAAATAGCCTTTTGGAAGCTATGCAGCTACTAGTTCCTTTATAGTGATCTAGAACGAAATGAGGAAGTTTAGGTTATGAAAATCAGGAGTTGCAGTGCTATAAGAGTCGTAAAACTGAGAAAGAAACTAACTTTTCGATGGTTTGTTAAAGGCACTTTTCTCTTGTCAAGCTCTTCGAAATAACTCAAACGTTCTAAATTTTGGGACCATGGTGTCCTCTGAAGTCACAACTTTTTGAGTACAGAATGGTTTATCACACAGTTGCCAAATGGTTTATGAGTACAGAATATATGGTCATCTGAAGTCATAACTTTTGTCCCAGCTACCAACATCATACAAAGGTCTACAGAAAATTGAAGGGCGAGCGTAAAAGCTGTCTTCAGCTAATCACTTGTATGAGAGTCGATGGATGAGAAGTGTTAAATCTTTCTTTGCAGTTTCATGATATTTCAAGAAATCAGCTTTAAATATTCTGTCTTCCAATTTTATTAGTCCAGATTGCATAGTGAATTTCACGTTCATATTTAGGCATGCTACATAAAAGAAGAAAGAGTGATTTTAAGAAAAAATGTATTTCGGGACAATGATTTTTTGAATAACGAGTGATTAAAAGATGGAAATTTTTTGAATTTATGTGTAACATTATTTTATCGAAGAATGTATAACTAAAAAGAATAAGGAGAAAAATGCATTAAAATTAAAATAAAATCAAACGGGGTAAAAATTTTATGTGGTATATGCCATGTCCCCTTTTTCAATTTTTAAATATTTTGAATAAGAAGAAAGAGAAACATGATTTCTCTATTGTTAAACAGTTTATTTTTCGATAACAAATAGAAAATTTACACTTTACACAATCTCACACAATCTTTTATATGTCATATATTTAATCCAACAATCACAAATTCACAATGTTGACACGTCACCCATCTGTCAACAAGGGTGTCAAACTTAATGTACAAATAGCTTAATTGTTGGATGCAACTACTACATGTACGGGTGAAAACTTTGTCCTCTGTTCTACGAGAAATTTATGAATTTGGATTCTTTTGGAAATTGTATGCAGCTACTTGGCAGCTCTGAATGTAACTTCATTTTCCATTCTACAAGAATTTTTATGATTTTGCCGGGCTAAGCATGGCAAAAGTGCAGGTAAACTTGACGTTGGCCAGAATGGTGCAGGTTTTCGAATAGTCCATTTACTCGGATAATGGCAAGGCGCACTTCAGTGAGAAGCTGGAATTTACCGTGGTGATGAAAATAGCATAAGAGCCAAGATCAAGCCAAGGGCATAGAAAATTCATGGGTTTGCCAAGTTATTTGGTTTATAATCTTGATTAATTTTGATTAAACAAGGCTGCATTTCTCCCCTTTTTCGATCACTTTCCCTGTTTGTTTGGTTTCAGGTTACTTTATGAGGTTTATTTAGAGTGCTTAAACAAGATTAATCTGTACGAATAAATGAAATTAATGATGTCCACCTAATTAGACCAACTGCACCAAAAATGAAAGTTTAGAGAGAGAGAGTCGGAAAAAATAAAATTGAGAAGTTCGAGGACCCGTCAAGCTTGTAACTATTTAACACAGATATCTAACTGAACTAACGGAATGCCAAAACATCACCAAGCTAGAAGAAAACAAGAATATAGAGAGATAAAATCACTAATGCCATATGTACAGAAAGCCACTAGTAAATAAGATGAGTGCTAACATTAAGAGAATTAAATCTTGCGGCTGGAACTTACTAACTAAACTGGCTCTCCACCAGTTTCTTTGCCATCCTCTGGTTGAAGACGAGCCTCCTGGACAGGGTTTGTTATCGGGTCGTCTTGGGATCTTGATGAATGAGTATGGCGGGTTGATAAGCAGTGACAGCAATGCCCATTGATGGACTGAGCGTTATATTGAGATCGGATAGCTGAGCTGAACATGGGTTGCATATACCACTTTCTCTCGGGAATTTCACGCAGAGAAATTCGACATACTGGACATGTCGAGTTCTGCTGCAGCCATATGTCGATACACGTAGCATGAAAGGAATGGCTGCAGACTGGCAGAATACGCAATGTATCTTCGTCATGATATTCAGCAAGGCACACAGTGCACCTATGATGCAATATTTTGTAGTCAGAATGGTGACTAAGAATGTAAAATTAGCAGTGGTTTAATGTTGAAAATAAGTTTCTCGTTTAAAGCTTTCGAGCAAAAGATACAATAGAACTAGAAACGACAATGACAAAGATCATCCTACTAAAAATCTTTTACCTATTGAATTATAATCATATAAAATTTAAATCAATCTAGAAAGCAACATCAAGAACGCAGTAATATTGTTGACAGAAACAAGCATAGAGCTATGATATGATAACAGCAGAGACAACATGAGGCTGGGTATATCAGTAGTTGAAGACAGCCATTAAGATCAGATGAAATCAGTTTTACAAGTAAAACAACTTAAAAAGACAAAGAATGTTGGTGCTTAAAAAAAATTACTTTCTAGTTAGTTTGCTTATAAATAAATGAATTTCTTTTTAAATAATTAATTTTTGTTGGGTCAAAATTGGAAATGTGTTACTTATTCGAAAGTATCATCCACCTTAATCTCAAAATAAGCAACTTTTTCTACTTATAAATAAGAAAAAGTACATATTCACATAGTTTAGTGGGGGAAAAATAAAGTTAATCCAAAGCCAGTAACTCTGCTTAGCTAAACATGTTGATAATTCATAAGGCTTAGAAAGGAGGATTCTTGGCATAAAGTTTAGCATTCTGTTCAAAAGTAAATGTTTTAACAATTTCTGCAGCTCTCCAGAACTTGTAGGTAGGGGTGGGCAATGGGCGAAAACCGACCTGACCCGATATACCCGGTTTTGGGCTCTTTCCAGAACTTGTAGCCTACAAGTTGTAGGCACAAGTAATAGAGAATACAGGAAGATAGCACAAACGAGGAAGACAGTTATGACCTCATAAGGAAGACCTAAAATTGCTTGAAATTCATAAAGAAGTTGAGGATATAGAGGATTTGAACTCCAGTGGTTCATAATCCGTCCAACTAAAGGGATGACTTAATGCCTGCATGTATCGAACGAGACCCCTTTGCATTATACCTTCACACTTTTTCTAGATTATGGTAAGGTTATTTAAGTTGATGGATTTCAACCAAGTGGATATCAAGTACAAAACTTGAATCCTCTACAACTGATTAGATGAGTGAACCCCAGCGAGGATTCAAAACTGCCACCAGAACCAATGGATTGATGCCACGTTTTGATCGATTTCAGAATTCACTCCATCCCAGACATTAAATAGCATCCTCAATGGTGTAATCTCTGGCCACCCTTCTCAAGATAAATATGCTCTACCACTCTCCGCTCCACATGCAGCTATTAAGCATTACTTCGAGGAACACAACCAAATCACCAAATCAAGTTTATTTATGAACAATGGCAGAAGATCATCAGTAATAGAACAGGGAAAAGGGGACAACTAAAATTCAAAAATTACTAGTTTAGATCACAAAGCCTTCATCATTTTTAACATTATTTCTCCAACGAATCAAATAACACAAAATACGCAGCATTTCCACAATTTTTATTTCATGCACCAACACAATAATGCAAATAGTCCAACAATTAAATCCTGCAAGAATGTTAAGTGTGCATCTTTGCTACATTTAAGATATTTAGAAGCACATTAAGCACATTAGTGTACAATAATAACCTATTAAACAAAAATCCCTTTCCCATCAAAGAAATAAAAAAAGGCCAACTTGGTGGAATAGTATTCATAAAATATTCAGCAAGATGTGATAGATTAACTTACTGAGTATTTTATTCATAAAATATTCAGCAAGTTGTGATAGATTAACTTACTGAGTATTTTCTTTGGATGACAAGCACAGATCTCTATAGTTCTTAGTCGGAAAGTTGGCTACCACAAGAGGCTCAATACCGTGAAGACCCCGCTCCAACTGTAGAAAAAGTGACAAAACACTTTTTCAATCCAAAAATACCAAATGATTCATACCTATTCTAGAAATTATAAACCAATATTCTTAAGCTACTCTAATTATAAGATGACAACAACACGAGAACAACAACTCATTTCCAGGAAGGATTTTAACAACACAAAGAACTGAAGTACAATTTTTGGTGCAGCTTCTATATGCAGCAAAAGTTTTTACTTGGTTGTCATTATGTGATGCATTAAGATCGACAAGTGCATTTCACACGATAGCAAATAAGATAATATTTAATATACACGAAAATGAAAATCGGGCAAGTATAATTGATCAAACAAACAGGGGGGAGTTATAACTCAGCATTTGTCATGCTGAGTGTCTAAAAATGTCGAATAGTAATTTGCACTAAACACATAATTCAATTCTAATTGGGCAAATGCAACCTTAACATAAAGCAGCACATTAATCAACTCATCCAAATGATGAATATATGTTATAAATATTTGGTCAGCTACTAAGATCTTACCTTTTCATCTTTTATCTCAATGTTCATGTTCATATAAAAAAATTGGGACCCGCATACAGTACCCCATTAGAGACTAAGACAACACAGGAATTTGAGATATAAATTTTTTCCTTTTTGGCAAGGCGATATTGTACAGTAATTAGACCCATCGAAACAAAAAACATATATGAAGATTGAATAGTGAAATTAAGTGCTTACAATGCTGAGATTAGATCTAGAAGCCATGAAAGAAGACCGCCTGGAGGAATTCAAATGAATTCGAGCACAAATAAGTCTCGTACATACAAACACTATGAACATAGTACTCACTGTGAATCCAATCACTGTCATCACCAAATTTATCCCCGAAGATATCATCTTTCCTTACCTTATTTTCCCCACTTTATCAAATTCTCAAATCGGGTTTTTTCTGTGTTCTCCCTCCTTCCTAAATTTTTCAGTCTCCCACAAGTAACTGAAATTCTCAGAAATTTTGAAATCTTGCACCAGTCATAAAGCTAAAAAGAAACAAAGATTCCAAGCTTAACCCTCTCATACAAGCAGTTGATCGACACGTAAAATGTCTAAAGGGCACAACTAATCATTATTGCGGAAAATCTCCCTCTTTCTTGCTTGAAAATCCCTTGATTTTTTGTTTTGTTCCTCAATTGTTTATCGCAGAGCTCTCTCTTATCTGTAGATGTGATGGTGGTAAAAGTGGAGCCATTGTGGAATTGGAATTCGAATTGGAGGAGCCCATTTCAATGAAAAGAAGGGAAGATAGACGGGTGTACGTGTGAGACTGAGAGATAAAGATTAGACTTTTAGAGTGTCATTAAGGAGATTCGAGTGGGGAAGAGAGTTATAAGGGATTAGTGTAATTAAGAAGATTCTAGCAGAGAAGTGATTTGAGAGATCTGATATCAAAATAAAATTTTAATAGTAATATCAATCTATCAAATAAAGAATATAGCCGAGGGTTTGATACCACTCTTTTTAACGTACCTATACCAAAGATTATTAAATTATATTCTCACACGAGTCGTCATCTCTTGCAATGTACAGAGATCAATAAACTCTAATAAACCATTCGATCGATTAAAGTACGAAAAATAGCATAAAAATTTCAAGATGATATATTTTTCATTCTATGGTAAAAGATTCTACATTTTTATATGAAGTGCATACTAAGATGATTCGGTAAAATGCATTATCATCATTGGATTATCATTTTCCCCTCAAGTTGGAGAGAAATTTTGGTAAAATGCATTATCATATTATTGTAATATTAGTTTGGCCTCAAATTGGAGATTTTTTTTTTTAAAAAAAATTATTGTTGTAAGCCGTAACGGTAATAGTAGCAATAGTAGCAGCAGCAATTGTAGCATAAATTACTCTACTTGGATTTATTTTATTTTATTTCAAAGAAATGCAAGTGAATCTAATTGCACATTCGACACTTAATTAATGAAATTACTGTTAAATAAGGTATTCGATCATTGTCAAGCTTTTATAAACTTCGCAACTTAAATGATTTGGAAGAAGACACTTCTACTTATAACCTTATTTAACATTAATTTCGATAACTCAAATGCACATTAATCAACAAAAAATGTTTTTTCATCGTTGAAGTTTATCTTCTTCCTTTTTGACCATAAGCTAACAAGAAGTAACATATGTTCAATTTAAAGAAAAAAATAGAAAGGAGTAGAAAAATGCAAGATATAATTATCTCTAAAAGCGGCAATTTCCTAAAATATGCAATGACCGATATATGAATATTATAATGTTTTACTTTTACGGTACAAAAGCATCCATTTATAATTGTGTTATCTAAACTGCGGTCGCTTTCATCTGGATCCGATTACATATTCAATATTGAGAGCGATGAAAAGCAACACACAAAAGAATTTCGAATCGATAAATAAATCAAAATGATAAAATTATCTCAATGTTGATTTTGTTCTAAAAAGGAAAAAGTCTTACCTTTTAATTTATTTTGATTTATTAATTAATTTATTTATTTTTTTGTTTGGTCATATGTTGGATGACCAAACAAAAAAATAAATAAATTAATTAATAAAATTATCTCAATGTTGATTTTGTTCTAAAAAGGAAAAAGTCTTACCTTTTAATTTATTTTGATTTATTAATTAATTTATTTTTTCTTTTGTTTGGTCATATGTTGGTTGTCCAAAATCATGGCTTATTTCGGATGAAAAAATCAAATCTTATTTTAATATTGTTTTATTCATCTTTCGGATAAAGGATACAACCTCTAAAATATTCATTGAACTCATATCACTAAACAAACTAGATCCACGTGGAAATATATTATTTCAAGTCTAGTGGAATTTAAAGTTTACTATTGTTAATATTGCTGATGAAACTACTATATCTCAACAATCGGGAGGAATAATTACGAAGAATAATAATTCAAGCAAATAAATAGTAGACTATTGACGATCTACAACAATTTACAATTAGTAATAGTATTCAACTTAAAATGTCTCATAAAATAGAGATTTTTGATTTCAAATCCTTCGTGAGGATAAAGTGGGCAAACTTTTAAAGTGGACAATACTTATAATATAACAGCTTTGGTACAAAAAGCTCGGATTGCTACAGTTGAAATTTTCATTTTACTTTCTCTCAGATATAAACGCTGACACCATAACCTTGATATAAGAAAAGAATATTTCATCTCGAAGACTTTTATCACCCAACCCCCAAAGTTGGGCGGGGGAGCGGTCAACCTTACACTAACGGTATATCTATAATATATTAAAAAAAAAAAAAAATCAAGTGAGAATATTTTAGAAAATTCTATCTTCTTTACTATAATTTAATTATTTCAATAATATTTTATTTTTTTGTTTTTCAATATATATTTAATTATTTCAATAATACCATA
>CAIGRB010018340.1:25769-42253 GCA_903798255.1 Fraxinus quadrangulata | reverse complement strand
CATATATATATATATATATATAATTACATAATAGTTTGTACATAATGAATTCGATTTTGCTAATGGTACATTACCATGTACATAGAGGTGTACACCACACTCACATGGGATGTGATTGGCTTGAACAAAAAAAAAAAAAAACAGTGGATCCCACCCCATATGAGGGTTTTTTTTTTTGTTCAAGTGAGTCTCATCTCATGTGAGGGGAGATGTACACCCTTATGTACATTTTTTTATGTACAAGTATAATTATTCTAATGAATTATCTACTTTCACATAATGCGCGGAGCTCGCGTGTATTTAAAAATTTCCATAATGTGATCCTCATTTTCATTGTGAGTAGTAGGTAAAATATTCGATAAAAAAATTAAGTACATGTTAGCATGATCCATATATATATATATATAAAGAATATGGTGATTTTCTAATGAAAAATCTCACCTACAGGCTACAAACATTGGTATGACTTGAACCTATTTATAGTGACCTAGGCCGACTAGCCAAGGCCCAAATCAAATTATGCCTTATTTGACCACCATTATTCCGTTAAAATTTCGTATGGTTAAAAAATTTAAATTTGTATGGTTAAAAAATTAAAAAAATTTAAATTTATGTGTAAAATATTTTATTTTACGAATCTTAATTAAAAAATAAGTACGTAGAAAAAATAAAAGTTGAAATAATAGTTGTCAATCAGGTACTATATTGGGTTGGACTAACCCACATCATAATCCACAAACTCTCTGCATAGCACATACAAACAAATTACAATACAAGTATTCAAGCAAAAACCATACGATAGTCTTAATTTTGGTACACAGTATTGAATTAAAATGAACCAGAAGCAAGACGGCATATTTTAAAATTTAAATTTATTTTATTCCTTTAATAAAATCTCGTGTTCGACGGTCAAGACGATAGATCATATCAAACAAGCCAAACACGTGTATATCTAGTGACCAACTTTCTCCCCACAAAGTGCCACAAGCTCTTCCACCACTCCATTAATCTCTTCCTCTCCTTTCCTATCCAATTTCTCACTCACTCGTTTTGATCCCTTTCTTATTTCCTCCCCACTTTTATCGAAAATAATTTTCCTCATCGCTTTTGCAATCTCTTCATCTTGAAGTTTCCCATTCTCATCCCTAAAAGCTTCTACTCCCACTCCAATGGCTTCCACAATTCTTGCATTAAGTGGTTGGTCAATTTGCATAGGCACGGCGATTATTGGGACACCAAATTTTATGCTTTCCAGTGTAGAACTCCATCCACAGTGACTGACGAAGCCACCAATGCTCGGGTGGCCTAAAATTTTGGCTTGCGGCGCCCAACCTTCCACGACAAGACCTCGATCTCCTACCCTTTCAAGAAACTCTTGTGGCAGTGCCTCTTCGATCTTTATTTTTTCCGTCAAAGGAAATCTACATTTGAAGTAGTATAATTTTATATACTCTCATTAGCACGATTCAATACAACGTCAGAACAAACAGAAATTCAGAGTTTAAAATCTTGTCACTAGTCTATTCACTTGTAAAAATTGTATATGTTCCGCATACATGCATGGAAGACGTAATTTCAATAAGAAAATTACAACATTTGTCCCTAACTTATTTCCTAATTAACAAGTTGATACCTAACTTTTCAAATGAGCTAGTATTATAAAATAATTGCACAACCAATCCTTGGTCGCATAAACCATTCATGTGCTTGTTAAATTGTCACGCGATCCTCCTATCAAATAATTTCTTTAATAATGATTCATTTTAATAATTTTCATATCTACCTTGCAACTATAATAAAAGTTTGAAGATCAACATGCTGTAAGACAACAAGTTCAAGGTCTACTGTTGCAATTTTTCCATTTAAAGTAGGTTTGACCAAAAATATTTTGGGACTTTTAGACGGTTTAACGTAGTACCTGATAACCCACACGAAGTTAACCTGGCTAAGCTCTAGTGCCTTTGCTACTTCAAGTCTCTCTTCCTTGGACAGAAAATATTCACTGCCAAAAGAAACAAACACTACTGAATTCTTCTCCTCCTTGTCAAGCCATTCCATTATCTCCTTATTTTCGTCTTCACTCACAGGATCTTGAACAAGTGTGCCTACAGGGACGATCTTCTTGTTACATAAATTTGACAGAAAATCTATGTATTTTCCCTCGATCTCTCGAGAAGTTTTGACAAGAACAATGTTTTTTGATTTTGTCAGAGCAGCAACAATCCGATCACTCTCTTTAACATTGCCCACTCGTGACTCCCATAATTCTTGAATCTTTTTTCTCTCGAACTGCCTCAGATTAATCTCTGGAAACGGAAATGCTTCATCTGGTTTTTGATACATGAAAAGATTAAAGCAAGTGATTGTTGCACAGGCTGTGAGAAACTGCACCGCCGGGATTCCACGGCAAGAAGCCAGTTCTGCCACCCACGGCTGATTATAGTCGTAAATAACGATTTGGGGTTTTACAGTATCAAGAACGTTAGAAAAGTTAGGGCTTGATTCCTCAAAGGCTTTTTTGAGGGTTGTCATGAGGTGGGGTGGTAGGCCATTCGTTGTATGGTAAGGTGGAGGTAGTTCAGGGGAAGAAGGAAGAGTTAGCTCAACGAGTTGGATTGTGTCAGTGAATTTTTCTGGGATTTTTTTCTTGACTGAAGTGAGATTTACAGCAGTTGAACACAAATGGATATGGAAATTTCTGTATACAAGTCTTTTGGCTAGTTCTAGATATGGTGAAATGTGTCCATGGGCTAGCCATGGCAACATT
The DNA here is from genome assembly GCA_903798255.1 of Fraxinus quadrangulata. Classification (NCBI taxonomy): domain Eukaryota; kingdom Viridiplantae; phylum Streptophyta; class Magnoliopsida; order Lamiales; family Oleaceae; genus Fraxinus; species Fraxinus quadrangulata. The sequence goes on along the minus strand of CAIGRB010018340.1, from coordinate 39,486 downwards.
AGAACATGTATTGTGTGTCTTCTGCCTTCCATGATTTCTTTCTCAGAACTAAATGGATACGAGTGAGAACTGCAGTATTTATGAGACAGTAGAACCTTTCCGAAGCAAGAAGAAGGCTCCAGCTGGTTACAAGAGACGTAAGAATTTTGTCGACGTTCTTCACATAAAACTACATTTCAAGATTCAAAAAATTAAAAAATTAATTTGATCAGTTTACAATTTAAATTGTCAAGTCCAGTCGATGCAGGAAGGAGCTGATTGATATTTTATTTATGTCCCTTACTCTTATGAATAAATCTCCAATATTTGTATAATCCAAGTGCTCGAAGGCACCCTAGACAAATAAACAAAGCTTTACCAATGATACTTCAAATATAGTGCAAAGATAGTGTAATGGACAGTGTTACAACAATACACCAAATATAAGAATTTTAATTTAACTCCATTTTATCATTGTTCACACTTTATAAAAATTTATAAAATGCCATGCACATTAATTTAATTTATGATTTGTTATAAAATCATTTTCCATCATATATTCATAAAATAAAATATAATACATGTATAATATAATTTTTTTTCTTACTTTTTAATCACACATTCTTTTAAAAATCACTATTCAAAACTCTTTTTTCTACAATACAATAATGATTGTCAAACAAAGCTCAAAATACTTTATTCCATCTATATCTTTATTTAATATTTTAATATTAATAGATTTTAACTTATTCATAATTATTTAAATTTTAATTGATTCATAAATATTTAATATGATGTGTTATTTTTATTTAAGATTTATTTTTAAATTCTAATCAATTAATAAGTAACAATTATTTCGTTTGGTGGCTTTTAATTTTAAAAAAATTATGTTTTGAAATCATGACACATGAGCAGTGGCGAATCCAGGATTTTGAGTGAGCAAGGACTGTCGTTGATGATAACTCAAATTACTTATATCTTAGTTCGAATTGTAATTGTGGATGTACATTATCTACCAGTTTAATAATGTTTATCGAGTAACAATTTGAAATTTGAAAAACGAGTTCAATTATTTACTTTCTTGGTTCGATTTGCTAATAATTTCACTAATAGAAAAAAAATGACTATTTTAATAATCTCATTATGAGGTTGAATTTTAGTTAAATTTTTTTAAAAAGACAAAAAGGGAATATATCTATTACTTATTACTTAATAAAAGAACCTATAGAATTTTGTTACATTAAATGTCAACATGTACCAAATGTCACAGTGATCAAGTGTTTCATAATTACAGTGGTGATCATTTGTTCAAATCTTCCAATTGCACCAATTTTTATAATGCATATATGCTCCAAAGTGGTGAAAAATATTAAACTAAAATAATTTTGAAAGGATTGCTATAGCTGGAAAGTTGAACTCAAGACTTTCCTGGTATGATGTTTTAACCAACTGAACTGAAAGGAAATCACAGTTACATATCCAATATCCAAACAAATAAATACATTGGTCCCCAAAAAAATAAATAAATAAATTGTCAGCGAATCCAGCACGGGCGCCGTTGGATCTGCCGCCACACATGAGATATTACGTACGATGGCTAAGAAGAGGATTACTCTTCTTCTTTTTTTCACATAGGTGTCCTTTCGCTTAGTACACGCGTCTCTTCACTCTTGCGTGGCTTTGCAGAAGCCCACCACATTGCCTTGCACATGCCACGTTACACAATTATTCATTATTCAACAATGGTGAGATTTATCTCACCTACAAACATAGTCACTAAAATATGCTATCTTGCCTCAAGGCAAGGCTATAGCCGAGAATCGAGATCTCTAAACTCGAAAGATTCAACATAAGGCCTTTATTTATCTATCTAGTCGTCACCGTAAAAATTGACATCGATTTGGCCATAGAGAGTAAATCTCCATGACTTAAAAGTTGGGTGTGATTGAACTTATTTCTAGTTACGTAAAATTGATGGTATTTCGAGTTAAGAAAGTAGTCAAACTTGCAAAAAATTGAAAGAATTTTACATTCATAAAAATATACCCAATGTAAATTTACATCCGAATTTTACATTCGAAAATTCACATGGGGTATGACTTTTGTTGGATGTAAAATTTTGACATCTTATCCCATGTAAAATTATCTAATAAAATGATGTAAATTAAATTGAAAAATTTGTTGTGTAAAAATAATAAATGTTAATGAAATAATTGAAATTTTTAAAGAAGACAAATTGAAATATCTTTTTAAAAGGCACGTTTGATGCATCTTTAATTATTTTCAATATATGTTTAGATCATTTGTATGTCCATGATATAGTTCTCGAAACGAGTTTCGAGATGACGTAGGCGATTTGTGCAGTCGACTAGCATACGATAGTCGAAAATTTTTTAAAGTTAACATATTATCTAAAGTCTCGAAATAATAGTTTGAAACGGTCTACTTTGACGAACTGTAACATTTGCTATGGTTGACCGTTTCGCACACCAATAACGACATAGAATACTAGGTGTGAGTACTTCGAAATTGTATTAAGAATGTAATATTTCAATTTCGTTTGATATCTCGCAATGACTTCAAATATTGAAACAAAAGTATAAAAAATATAATGATGATAAAAAAAAATAAAGACTGAGACCAAAAGTTGAAGGGTCACGTGACCCATGCCACCACCAACATCCATCCTTGTAACTCTCATGTAGATAGCATCCAGATTATCAAAGTTTCATTTTCCCGAGTCCATTCCCTAATTTGGATTAAATTAATTGTAACATTAAGTATTTACCTTGATTGACACCCCTGTGTACGGCAAAGGAAGAAGGGCAGCTTCTTTGATCTAAATTAGATGGGCCCTCCTCCCAGATTGTGACTTCTCCTTGATTCGTAATAGAATCGACACAACATAATTTAATTTATTGTACTTCTCTTTAATATGATCTCATATATGAGGGTCAAAATAATGAGTCTAACGAGATGAGCCGAACCCTTGTAATTTAACGACCAACTTTCTCCCTCACAAAGCGCCACAAGCTCTTCCATCGCTTCATTCTTGAAGATGATATTTCAATAGAGAACATTGTTGAGAGTGCTCTAAATTTTTATTATGTTTTTTTCTCTCATTATTAGTAAAGCATGCCACCTTTAGTTGCTAAAAAAAAATAATATCTAGATAACGAGAATAGGCTTATTATGCCCTTATTTGTTTTCAATTATTTCTAAAATACATTTTTATTTCTATTATTTTTAATCACGCATTTTTCGATAAAATAATATTATACGTAAATTCAAAACTTTTTTTTAATCACACAATCTCCATCAAAATACTATTCCAAAATGTATTTTCATCCCAAAAAAAGGGCATCAAACATTGTCTATATTTATTTTTAGTGTGTGATGTTTTGATTTTGTTATTAACTCATGTTTATTTTTTATTGTAATTATGTTTTAAGTTTTTTCCTAACTATATAAAAGAGCCTTTGTTTTTTTCCAGGTGTCGTATTCTCCAATCGTCCACCAAAATGATGTCGTTTAAACATTTCCCCATTTGTTTTCATTTTCTAGATTTCTCGGGCTTAAGCTGTCCGCCCTAATTGCTCCTAATTTCGTCTGCCACTGCCACTGCCACTGCCACTGCTACTGCCCCTGCCCTACGTGCCGTCGACGTCTGAAAAGTATGTTCTTTCTGCCTTAAATTTACGGGCAAGGAGACACTGACAGTGTCTCCATATCGCACGAAGACACCATCAGTGTCGCTTTCTGAAGGAATTCTTGATTGGAGTCGATTTATTATATCATTTGGTAGATTTATTTTCTGTTTGCCATGTTTTTTATCCTTCTTTCATGACTCTTTTTGCTTTCTCCGTTTCACAGTAAAGTTCTGTTGGTGTTCTGGTTGGATTGAAGATGTCTAAAGGTGGGTTCTCGTGCATAATTTCCATTTTGGAGTTCTTTTAGCGTTGGTTGCACTTGATTTATTATCGTCGATTTATTTTCTGTTTTTTTTATTGCAAGCCTGGAATCCTTATGTTTGATTGCGTTTGTTGAGTCTTAAAATTACCAGTCAGTAAAATCTGTCCTCTTTCTTTTGAATTGGGGATGGATGAATGTTGTGAATTGAATTGATGATTGTAGATGAGAATGAATTGGTTGAAAATTGAAAGAATAAATGTTTGGGTGGGTAGTTGAGTGGTTAGTGAAAATCCACTGTAAAAAAAATTAAAAAAAAAAAAATTCTTCGTTTTGAACGGAGACACGGTGTGCAGACACGGGTAGAAAATTCACAATCAACACAATCAGTAGATGGTGCCTCTACACTACCCTAGGTAGAAAAGGTAGAAAATCCACAATCAACACAATGATTTTCCCCCTCTTAGTGTATGTTTGGCTTATGCTAAAAGGTTTAGTTACAATTGAATCAGTAGGTTTTTAGAAAATAAATTCTTTTGTTGGTCAAGGTTGATATTAAGTAACTTATTTTGAATGCAACTTCTTGTTGGCAAAATTAGTAACTTCTTGTACTTATAAGTAATTACGAGTAACTTATCCAAACATATTGAAAATTAAAGACTACTTAAAAGTAATTTTAGTAACTTTGCTATTTAGTTTTCTAGAAGATCTGGGTGCGCTTTCATGGATTGAGTTTATCTGAAGCTTGAGATTGTGTGCCTATACAATTTGTTTTCAAGATCTTGTATCAACCAAAATATTTGGTTTTCCTTTCCTATGCTTGCTTTGTGGTTTCCCTTTAAACTGATTGTATCTTTCGAATAAGCCTTAAGAAGATTTTTTTTTACATGCTTGCTATGTTGTTTTCCCTTTAAACTGATTGTATCTTTCAAATGAGCCCTAAGAAGATGCTTTTTTACGTTAAACGGTTAGGGTTGTAGGTGTGGATAATTTGAATTTGTGATGAAATGTGTGAAGAATCCTTGGTTTGAATTTTTATGAAATTGAGAATTTTAGATGCAAAGTGATTCCTGGATTAATTGGAGAATCGAGTTTCGCTGCACCTTTTGGTACTCGTGATATTGGTCATCGATTGATAGAATTGTAACTACCTTTTTTTTTTTTGGAATTTTGAGACGTCTTTGATAGAAATTATCCAGACTTTGTGACTTTGGTCCTTAGTGCAATAGTTCATTGAATTTTGTCTTTTATTCCATATCTATGGATGTAGAAACTTGGGAATCAAGGCAATATTTATTTGGGGTTGGGATGCGTTAATATTTTGAGTTTCATTTTTTTTCCTGTCTGTAGCTCACTGATATCCCGTTTAAATTTTGTTTTTCCAACTTTGGCTCCCCAAATTTATTAGATGCATCTTGGTATCTAACTATTAAATGTTTCCCAACTTTGGTAGACACCGCCTATATCTCCATACTAGATGGAGACACATGCTGTCTCCATGCTAGATGGAGATACAGCGTGTGTCTCCATCTAGCACCATGCTAGCGTGTCTCCATGTAGGATGGAGACACGACGTGTGTCTCCATCTGGCATTGAGACATCGCCCGTGTATCCATCTGGCATGGAAACACCCCGTGTCTCCATGCTAGCGTGTTTCCATGTAGGATGGAGACACGACGCGTGTCTCCATCTAACATGGAGACATCGCTCGTGTCTCCATCTGGCATGGAAACACCCCGTGTCTTCATGCTAGATGGAGACACACGTTGTCTCCATCTCCATCTAGCATAGAGACACGCAGTGTCTCCATCTAGGATGGAGATACGACCTTGTCTCCATCTAGCATGGAGACAATCTAGCATAGAGACACGCAGTGTCTCCATCTAGGATGGAGATACGACTTTGTCTCCATCTAGCATGGAGACACGGGGTGTCTCCATGCCTCCGTGTGCTGTATGGTGTTTTCGTGTGGTACCATGTCCGTCTCCGTGACACACGAGGATAATTTTTTTTTTTTTTTAAGTAACAATAACATTTTCACCTGTGTGTTTCACTTTTCATATAACCCCACTCTTTGTTTTTTTTGTTGTTTGCTTCATATGAGGAATAATTTCTTTTACTTATTGATGTCTCCAAAAATAACCAAAAATCAATCAACGCTATTATGTCGCCAACTAAACTAAAACAATATAATCCTACTATATACATATGGGAATAAGGTGGCTTAGCTTTTTTCGTACATTTTCCTATCATAAGTTTTTCATACTTTGAAAGTCTACAACCTTTGTAAATCCTTTTGTTTCCATTTGTTTTGTAGTTGGTTAGAGCAAGAATGGTGATTGAACATGATATAAGCATACAGGTTGTGTTGATATAATATTTATGATTTTTATTGTATACTAATCAACATTGAATGCACACGTCATTATGAAATGTTTTATTGGTGCTACAAAAGTAACATATCTCACAATCTTGCCCAAGAAAGCGAATTTAGTGGTGTATTTCCCTCAAGGCCATTTGGAGCAAGTTGCTTCAAGGGATATGTCCAATTTTCATCTCCCTCCCCTGATCTTTTGTAGGATTCTTGATATACAAATACTTGTAAGCAGTTGAGATTAAATAATTATTTTTATTGAATGTGTTATTACTTTCAATTTTTTTTAAAAAAAATATTGTTTTTTCAATTTTATTCTTAATCTGCAAAATCGACCTCCCACATATTCTGCAAGACTCTTACTACTTCTGACACCAGTACCCATGGTGGATTTTCAATTTCTCGTAGGACTGCTAAAGATTGTTTAGTATCGAATTGTACTTGATAGGTAAATTTCTTGTGTAGAAGTGAACTTTCTTACTAATTCTGTGCTAAAATTTTCTATTAGGATTAGCCAATTTTCAATTTATTCTAAGCATTTGAATTAGCACATGCTCCGCGCTAATACATAGCCAATTAAACTCCAACACGTGCGTTGCACGCGTGCACCACTAGTATTAATTAAACTATGGTTAAGAGTGGTTTTATTTAAAAAAATTACAAAAAAAAAAAAAGGGTACAGCATCATGGTACCGTCAGTAAAAAGTCCATATCATGTTCTTGTCAGTGTAATTAAACTTGCCTGTATAGTTTTACTTGAATCTTTTCCAATTTTTAGTCAACTATAAAATCAGTTCAAAACTTCAAATTATTAAAAATATATTTGGTATACTTTATATATATTCACTCCTTTGGACAAAAAAAAAAATGTTGATTTTACATATTCAATCTTTTTTAATATGGTTTTTGTTGTTAATGAGGTATTTGTTGTGTAATTAATCATTCAAGAAGAATAATAAATTAATTATTATATGTGAATGATTATTGTACTCCTACAATCCTAATTCTTACGTATAAACATAAGATTTTGATTTTCACTAAGATACACATAAATTTAACTAGTTTAATTTTGTATAGACGAGTATAAATATTCTTTCCATAAGTCACTAAAAGAATTGATTATTTCTCTAGATATCAATTATTACAATAATGAATCAAGCCTTATTCTTAATCATATACTTAATAAGCATAAAAAGTCATGTTAATTTTACGTAATTCATATTTTTTTTCTGGAAGGAAGTCTAATATAATTCAAAGTTCCGTACACAAATTTGGTATTTGTCGAGAATTTCTAGTAGTGGTTTACATAGCCAAGAAACGTGGAACATACATAGAACCGTAAGATTATATAATACAGTACATAAACAAAACTTTGATCAATATAGTTCTACATTTACCGATAAAAAAAAATGATTATGCCTCTTTTGATGAGGATTAAAATTAGATTTTTAAAAATTTTTAATAAAAATTGATGAAATATGTAGTTGAAAAATTATGAATTCGATAAAATACGTGGTCTTAAATTAAAATTAAAATTCCTACCGTAACATGGACTATATGTGTAACCATGGTATACGGTAACAGGAACAAGTCCAAGGAACCAAAATACGGACATTTCTTTTGTTGTCTAATGGTTGCATAACAAGTCAAGAGTCGTCCTTCTTTACTTATGAGTCTCCCAAGTCAACTGTCAAACGCGTCAAATTTTTCTCCTTTTCATATTGAGAGCAGAAAAAGAAATTTCGTTAGACCGTTATGACTTCAAATTAATTAGAATTTATTTGACCATACACCATTTTTTACGGGCATGAGAATATTCATTCGACCAAAGAGTTGTAATTTCTTATATTTTTATGTAAGCAGTTGAGTGTATAATATTCATGAATATGTTCTTCTTGTTTATGACAATTTAAGAGTTTATGATAAAGCAAAAATCATATAATTATTAACAAAAATTAAAAATATCTCCAAAATAAGCGATAGAAAATCACACCCCTCGTCAATATCTTCATGTATATACCCCCAAGTGCATCCCATGTATAATCTCGTGCAATCGGAACGAAGTTGTTTATACCTACTCTAATTATATGTTTTCTATCCCTGTAAAAATTGAAGGTGGCTCATCTTCACAATTCGTGGTGTATTTTTCAAGCTCCATGTTGTTCATATCTTCTTGAATTCGATCTTCTACCGTAATTTTTGCCAATTTAAGAGTTGATTCCATATGGTACTGAAATTAACGGTGTCAAGAACATCACACAAGTATGATTGATTTTAAGAAAGGTCCAAGAAAGTCCATACTAGGACTTGGGCTAACCCAAAACAAGCTCAAGAGTTTTCATTTATTGTTAGGCTCGTCTCAACTCGCAAGACTTGTTGAGCCGTGCTATAGGACCGTCTTTGTAGAGTAATTACTCTTTATTATTTTCTCCAATGTTGGCCTTTGGACTTGGATTAGGAGTCTGAACCAATTTCTTTCAGAGATGGATCACATTGCGATCTAGTTCGTAAAGAGTTAATCCAAATCGAATTTAAATAGTCCAATTCACTTTAACACTACTATCACATGCTAATCAAACGCCCACTACCATTCTATACAAAATTATACAAGTAAAACTTTCTCTTTCGGGTTTCATAAAAAAGGAAAACCTTTCCCTTTCAATTATTCGCTAAAAGAATGTAATTTTTACTATCTTTCTAGCATGAAACAAAAGAAGACAACACGTGCTGCGTGCAAAATGCTTTTTTGTTTCTTCTTCAAACTTACCATTAAACTTCGAAGTAACTAATGTGACGTCGTTGTTCAATCGAAATTTCAAATGTTCAACAAACCGTAAAACAATTTAATCAAAATGAAAAAGTGAGGAAACAGTTCCACAAGTAGTGAGATGGTCAAATCGCATGCCGCGTTGAGGAACTCTGGATCTTCACATATAAATATGCATGCTCGATCGTTAATGAACTCCCATCAAATCAACTCATATATACACACAAAATATATACATACCAAGAAGAATTTTTGCATTTATATTCTATATTTGCAAGCATGAATTCTTTTTTTGCTTCAGATAAAATGAAAAACACGCAGAAATATATGCCGAAGCGCATAATACTGGTTCGCCATGGGGAGAGTGAAGGAAATCAAGATGAAGAAGTTCTTGAGTATGTGCCTAATTACAAAATTAAATTAAGCAGTAAGGGGATTGAGCAGGCTCAAAACGTTGGTTCCAAGATCAAGAAAGTGGTATCAGAAAATGAAAACTGGAAGGTTTTGTTTTATGTATCCCCTTCTCAGCGCACAAAGCAGACACTGGAAAGGATAATCGGAGAGAAATTTCCAGAGGATAAAGTGATTGGATTGAAGGAAGAATGCAAGCTGAGAGAACAGCATTTTGGGAATTTCCAGGAGCTGGAGAAGAGGAAGAAGATAAAACGAACCAGAAACAGATACGGGAAATTCTTCTACCGGGTGCCCGAGGGGGAATCCAGCGCCGATGTTTATGACAGGGTTTCCAGTAAGTTCCTCACTTTTCATCCGTAAGATTAAAAAAAAAACATCTTTTATTCATTTTCTTGTTGAATTGACTCATCTAAAAGTTTTATCTATTGATGACGTTTGAATCATTTCTTAATTAAAACTTAACATATGCTCAATTTTCATAAGTGACGGTTGGGAGACTCGAATCTAGAATATCACTGTATGTTTTGGTACGACAGCATTTTGGATGTCAACTGCATGACATTAATTGATAGATTCACTTAAATGTAATGTTACATAATTCGTTATTGTAATACTATGTTGGAGCTGAACCGCTTTATCTGAAAACGTAAACAGTACTTACAGATGCATATCCACAATCCACATGCATGCGCTAATGTCAAAAGATTTTCACATCCAGGTTTTATTGAAACTTTATGGAGGGAAATGGAAACGAACAGGCGAAACAACGACCCTTCGGATGAACTGAATCTGATAATTGTTTCCCATGGATTAACCATTCTTCTGTTCCTCATGAAATGGTTCGACTGGACTGTCGAGCAATTCGAGGGTCTTAAAAATCCTCAAAATTGTGAATACAAAGTTTTGCAATTAGGTTGCAATGGAGAATACAGTCTGGCTCTGCATCACAAATTGGAAGAACTGCGTGCATGGGGACTGTCTCAAGAGATGATTCAGGACCAAATATTTCGGGCTTATGGCGCTGAAAATAACTTGAAGAACACCAAATTTATGCCAAAATTTGATGGGTTTTTTGAGATTCAAGAAAATTCAGATGGATATCTTGAAGAAAATGGCACAAAAAATAACCTGAAAAACAACAAATATTTTCCAAAATCTATTGTTCTTTTCGACGATCAAGAAAAATCCTCAGATGAATTTCTTGAAGAAAATGGCAGCAAAACTAAACGTAAACTAGTATATAGTAACCAGAAGGCCTGCTTTTGATCTGCTAAAACTTGATTTCCTGATTTCAAATCATTTATAAATAATTCTACTTTTAAGCATCTTTAAATAGGACACGAATAATCTAACATTTCTACAGTACCTATTGTTCAATTCATGAATTTGTTCTTCTTTACAAAGATTTGTACTTTTATGATTTTTTCTACCTTGTTCTTGTTTACAAGTATGGATTTCAAGTCATTGTTCTTGTTGTTGTCATTGTTGCTAGTTTTTTTTTTTTTTTTGGTAATAGTATAATAATTGTATGGATGCAATTGAATACACTTATTAATCAGTTTTTCCCAAAAGTTACATTTTGCTAGTTATAATTTAATCAAGATTTTAGCCTATAACAATAAAAATTTAATAACCAACCAAGTCTTATCAAGATTGCCACTCTTGTGAACCATAACTTGAAAATCTATTATACTTTACTTGAAGCCATTTTGAAAATTAAACACTCCAATGGTTTAATATTTATCAAATACCAAAGTTATACTCTTGATGAACACATATCACTTTGTAAAGTCTAGCTAACTCCAAAATTCGGTGCTCGAGATCAATACAAAACTACACTTTGCTAGCTACCACCTACTCTCAACTAATAAAGGAAATACACAAGGCTCTTTTGCTAAGTTGGCTTTAAGAGATTATACGAGTTTAATCTTACAATTAATTTTCTAAAAGTCATTGTAAAAGCTTACCAAAATACAATTCTTATAAATTAAAATCTAAAACCGTTTATTAGTCAATACTTGAGAACATCTTGGTGAATTCCAGCAAAAAGTGTCACATCACCCCTAAAATGCTCATATGGCAAGAAAAAAGACGAAGGATCATGCTATTTAGCTTGTTTAATTGAAAACAATTCACGTTATTGCATTAAAGATGTTCCAAGAAGCGTAATTATAAAACCCTAATCCACTCTACGAATGACAATCGATAAGCATTAATTGCACTACCATAAAAACTAAAGCAGCCTGCATTAGTTGCAACCTGCGTGATTTTTCAGGTAAGGCACAAAGCCCTCTTTATATGCTCACATGTGATTCTGAGAGTAACTAGTAAACAAACTTTCCCAAATCTCAAGCAAGGGTTATTGTTAATGTATTTGGGTTACCTCACTATTACTCGGCCTGTTGGGCCATTTGTGCAATTGGGCCATTAAAGTGAAACCCATTTTTTGCCTCGTGAAGGTTGAGAATCTGCTTTACACGTGGCACTATTATGATCCTTTAGTTCTTTAGGANTATTTATCAAATACCAAAGTTATACTCTTGATGAACACATATCACTTTGTAAAGTCTAGCTAACTCCAAAATTCGGTGCTCGAGATCAATACAAAACTACACTTTGCTAGCTACCACCTACTCTCAACTAATAAAGGAAATACACAAGGCTCTTTTGCTAAGTTGGCTTTAAGAGATTATACGAGTTTAATCTTACAATTAATTTTCTAAAAGTCATTGTAAAAGCTTACCAAAATACAATTCTTATAAATTAAAATCTAAAACCGTTTATTAGTCAATACTTGAGAACATCTTGGTGAATTCCAGCAAAAAGTGTCACATCACCCCTAAAATGCTCATATGGCAAGAAAAAAGACGAAGGATCATGCTATTTAGCTTGTTTCATTGAAAACAATTCACGTTATTGCATTAAAGATGTTCCAAGAAGCGTAATTATAAAACCCTAATCCACTCTACGAATGACAATCAATAAGCATTAATTGCACTACCATAAAAACTAAAGCAGCCTGCATTAGTTGCAACCTGCGTGATTTTTCAGGTAAGGCACAAAGCCCTCTTTATATGCTCACATGTGATTCTGAGAGTAACTAGTAAACAAACTTTCCCAAATCTCAAGCAAGGGTTATTGTTAATGTATTTGGGTTACCTCACTATTACTCGGCCTGTTGGGCCATTTGTGCAATTGGGCCAGTACAATTTCGGGTTACAATTTCACTACAATATAAAAGTGGCTATCACTTGGTGCCACGTGTCGCCTTTTTCCATCGTCGTAATTTTTTTTTTTTGCCCTCTCCCACATGCTTTCTCCATTTCCCCATAAATCTACCCGCCACTCCCCTCTTTCTCCATTTTTACACTCAACCAACCATACATCTTTATTCTCATTTCTTCTTTCCTCTTCTTCCCTTCTTCTTTAGCACATCTAAATTGGTTTGCTTTTGCATTTTGCAAATTCTTGTGTGGATATAATTTTTCTAAGTGGTTGAGAAGATACAGTGCGTTGAAATTGGGGATTGAGCATCGTCTAATGGAAAAGATCTCTGAAATTGTTGCTGTAGAGTCAATACCAGATGAAAAAACTATCCTTGACCTGAATGAAGAAAACATAGAGAAGGTAAGTATTTCTTTTCATTGTGTTACGTGTACTCCATTGAAATGTTTAATTCACTATGCGTTATATTTCTTCTTCCAAAATATGTTTAGCTAGAAGAATGTATATCAATATGGTCATTCATATCGCTATTAGCCTATTATCAAACCTGTCATTAAAATCTGGAAGTTTTTGGTCTTGGAAAATTGGTCCTCTTTATTCTGGAAAGTGATATAATATTATGGACCAAGGTAGAGTTGTGCTACTACATTGCAAAAAGAATATCTTCTCAATCTTATCTCAAAGGGTGATTGGGTAAATTTTATAGCAATATTTTGCACAGAACATGGAGGAAGAATACACAAAATGAAGGGAAAGAATACAAAAAATGAAGGGGGAAAAAAATTGTCTCCGTGCCACACGGAGACAGGGGTCTCTGTCTCCGTACCGCACGGAGACAATTTTATGTTTGATTGTGTGGGTTGAGTTTTAAAATTGAGATCTATACTTTAGATTAGAAATTTGAGTATGGATTGGATGATTTTGTTAGGTAAATTTGGAATTTGTCTGATTTCGCTTATGATAACTCTCCAACATAAAATAATTTGTATCTCAAAATATTAGTTGAAAAAATGTTATTGGTAGCATTATTTAAAAAAAAAAAAAAAAAA
>CAIGRB010018340.1:2475-13877 GCA_903798255.1 Fraxinus quadrangulata | reverse complement strand
TATATATATATATATATATATATATATATAGTTTGTACAACGGTTTAACATCAAAGCTTTTAAAGATGGAGAAGTAGAGGAGAAAATAGTTTTTCAGGTCATTACATTGGCTCCAGATAGGCCATCATTCGCCATGATTGTATTCCTACTTTTCGACATAACTTCAGATGGAGATATCCTCTTTGCAATAGGGTCCCCCTATAACCAAGAATCTACAAAGACTAAGAGTCAATTAATAAAGTCAAATTCGCAACAAAAAATTTATAAAAAGAAAAGAAAAACAAAGAAAAATGCCCGAATACATATAAGAATTAATCCAGTAAGATTACAACCTAGCTTCCAAACATCACGAACAAGCTGGAACAAATGAACATGGTGAATCACAAATAATAAAGATTAAGAGAACATAAAGTGCCTATGACACTCAAACATTATTTTAGCAAAAAATATGGTGGCATGCTCCAACTTTTAATGCAATTTAAGATCTGCAGAGGAAATTCAGGTGGAAATGGATAGGGCTTACAATTTCACAAAGTTGTGTTATACATCAATTGCCAATGGCCAGAACATCGTTGAGAAAAAGCAATTCTAAATTTAAAGTGGCCATCAAGTGTGTCATTAAATAATCATGTTGTAAGAGAACTCAAACACCTTCAGGTACGAGCCACCATAGATCGTCATAGGTTGACTTTCCATGAAAGCCACCAAATAATAAGTAACGTGAACCAACACAGTTCATAGAATGGTATGCTCGAGCAGCTGGGGGATCATTGGTGGTTGGCAAGCGTTTCCACTGTGCAGACACTACATGCAATCATAAAAAACAAAAATTTCAAAAACTCGTACAAATAAGAAACAAAGTTCAAAGGTAATGAAATTCACAAAACATTCTATAAATTATATAGTTTTAGAGGAAGGAAAACTCTCTCCATCATGGGGAGCTGGAAAAAGAAAAGTCGGAACATTATTGAACATGTGTTCAGGTCAACAATGTAAAATGAGCTTTATGAAATAGCAAGAACTACAGAGATCAATACTGGAACTGGAAAAATCATAATCACCATCAGGAAGTATTAATCTAAAGTAAACCACCACCAGTTAAGTAAGGGTCAGATGCATAACACTGACCCATCTAGAACAATACAATCATTATGATAAAATCATAACAGCTCAACCAACCACCAGTTCCATGCCCTCCAAACAATAAGAGCTGCAAAGAGAGAATATTTGTAAGTTAACCTTCATAAGTACAAGAAAAGCGATAGGAGTCGTGAAGACTGGCAGGATTTTAGATTTCTTCAACCTCAACAGATTATTCTACGGGATGAATAAAACTACCATAAATGCAATCTCCACACAAACCATAAGTAGCTTTATAAGCCTATAACACATAATTTGAAGTTCACAAAGTACATGAAAATTTTTGTTAAATTATCGTCATGCTTAGGTCCAGGACCCAGGGGACTCAATAAATGTAGCATACACTGTAATTCATGACATGTAAACACTTCCGAAATGCATCAGTTAAGGAAATTAACATCCATGGTCAAGACAAAAGGTGCAGATACCATCTTGACCACAGAACTAAAGCTTCAAACCCTGAGTTTCTTTTAAGCAAAATTTATCAAATAAAACACCAAATGAGGAGCCAATTCAAGTACAGAAAGTCATAACAGTTACATAACTGAACATCGATCAATAATCTCCTTTTTAAACACCATAACCCTCCCATTTATCCCAAAGAAAAGTAAATTCAAAATAGCAAAAAAGCCTTGTAACCCTCAAACAAAATGGTATAATTTCCTCCAGTGTCTCCAATACAGGTTCCTTCACGCTACCCTCTTAGTTACTAACATCATGAGGGAAAAACTTAAACGAATGTGATATCTCTAAACTACGAAGGGATTCAGGTAGTTACATAGTGCTACAAAGATGTGAAAGTGTGTCCACAGTGGGGTGAAGAAGCTTGACCAGGAAACTTCAGTTGTGTCCATCCAGGAGTTTCATTTTCTTCCTTCCACAATAAAGACACGACAACACTGATTAAGCATACAAAAAACAGTTTTCAAAAAAAAAAAAAAAAAGAAAGAAAACCATAAGACAATGAAAGGATACAGTAATGGAGAATTAGTTTATGATGTAACAACTATTCATTTTCTATGATAGAAATAGCTATAAATGGCGTGACTGATATACATACAAATGGGAAGATGTGCTGGCAGATAAATACATAGGAAAAAGATAAAACAAAGAAACAAAAAGTGGGTTTTAACCTATGGAATGCAATGAGCAATCTTAAAAAAATACAGGACAAACCCAACAGACTTATGGAAAACATAGTTGCATTATTACACATATAAATCATTCTTTTAAGCATACTCTCCTTTGCTTGACTGACTACTTAAAAAAAGAAAGAAGTATCTTCCTTAAAACATGAAGATGAGGTTGTGTGAATTACAACATAGGTTAAAACTCATTTAGTTGAATGGAAGGGGATTCAAGTTAATTTTAACTGTATTAAGAAGTGATTGGCTTCCTCTTCATTAGAAGTCTGAAGATTAAAATAAGGAACTAGTATAATCTAATCCATTCTGGGAATTCACTTTTCTCAGTAGTATCAAAATACATAAACCAGATTACAGAATCCTCTCCTTCTAACTGCTCCTACTACATAAAGAAGAAAAAATTGAAATGGAGAAAGTTACCTTCTTCAATAACGTAATGCCCTCTAAAGCCCATAGATCACCCATGATTGGTCCGCCACCTCCTACAAAAGTTTGAAAGACAATTGACATCCAGAAATTAGGAAGAGGAAAAAACCCATATTATTCATCAACACTTATTAGAAAACCCCTGAAGGTTGTCTTGCGTCATTTTACCCAGATCATTGAGCCTTAAAAAGTTTATAAACAAATTACAGAGTTTGAATCATACGTTTGTGAATTGGGCCTCAGGGGTAAGGTGAAAAAAATGCTGAAATGGTCAAGAGAGGTGCATGTCATCCACATTCTTCGAGTCAAGTAACTGTTTTTCAACATGTCACCGGGCTAATGTTTAGTGGTTATCAGGCATCCAAATTGCAGGCCAGACATGAGGGGTCATACTCTCATTCTTCCATGGACATGACAGATGTAAAATGTGCATTTAAATAAATGAAACCATATAATTGGACAAGGAAAGTTATAACTTGTTTGCAGATTGTATGATACTATTTCGATGTAAAAACATGTTATGCACATAAATACTATGCATTTTAGAAATTCCTGATTTGAGCTTATGACTTCCATTTAACTTCACACTGTAGTTGTTCAATTAACCGACATTAAAACTTAAAAATTATGATTAAAACCCTAGCTCCAGAACCGTATTGTTGATGAAGCATGGAAGGATACAAGTTTAAGTAGGTTGTTAACATCAGATTAGCTTATGCGGTAATAAATGGTAAAGCAGAATCAGCTAAACAAAATTCGAATATTCTTTCAAACATCCAATTTGGTGGAGTTCTTAGCCATTCAATTTGTTGAAATCCAAATGAAACACTGCTTTCCGAGATTATATTTTGTGATATGCAAGAGCGCAGCAGTTTACTTGCTCACATGAATTAGTTCAATTCATATTATTTTAGCATATGCGTCCTAAAATAAAATAATATCAGAACACGAAAAACAAATTGAAAAGGGAATATCCTTCAGCCATGTTAGTAGTAGTCAAAAGTTGCTAAATTACCTATACCACCATACATAAGCAACCGCTTCTCCACCATTCATACAGAATGCCCACATCTCTGAGGAGGTATTGTTCCAGAAACTGACAACTCAGTACACTCTAAAGAAACTGTTCAAAACACATATCAAATATTTAAGTGCTCAATATGGTAGGTTTAAGTAACAAAACAAAAGAAAACTTAGCAACGGTGAAACATAAACACTACTTGTGTCTAGGACATAGACGTCTGACAGCCATTTCTTACCATCCCAACCACCATACCTGCACTAAATTCAAGGGTTCTTAAGATAACAAGTCGGTTGAACCAATAGACTCCATAAACCATACCCTTACTTACATAACAATTTTACGAGTGCCAATGGCTGAAGCAGCTGCAAAATCCCTTGGAGAAGGTAAGTCGCCAAAACTTGAAAGCTCGGATCATTGCCATATATCTGTCAACAAATGTAATATCGACTAAGCATTTTAAAATCCATTTACCCATCACCATTGATTAGCTAAGCTAGGAACTAATAGAAGCTCACCAGTATCTAGGACCCAAAAATCACCCAACCTGCAGATAACATACTTCTCAGGTCAACAAGCTCCTGCTTAGGAGAAATTGAAGCTACAGACATATAGTTGACAGTGATCACAAACCTTTTACTACCAGACCTCCCACCAAAAATGAACACGTGACAATCAATTGAAACAGCAATGTGGAAAGCTCGTGGACTTGGGCTCACTTGCCCATCAAAATAGCTACCTGTGCACTCTAGCTGAAACCACAACTTGTTATCTGAAACATCCAAACTACGAACTTAGAATATGAAAGTATGTTCTTCACGTCTTAAATCACCAATCCTCGTTATTGCGGTAAATAACCTAAATCCTCTATGATTTCATAATTCGCACGCAAGAAATGATAATAAAAAATAGATAAAGGAAAGAAACTAATAACAAACTAGCCCTCTTCACCTCACCTTCGAACAAATTATTTCAAGTTTCAGTTTTTAATTTAAAACATTAATTAATTAGTGTTGATTGAAATATTAAAAAAGAGTAAAGAGAAACCAATGTCATAAACAGTGACATCATTGAGGAATTTCTTGTCGATTAGACCTCAGAACACCACTCGGACCAAATACAGTTTTGTTTGTTTTATCTAGGTTTTTCATCCGAATTTGTCAAAAGAATTTGATGATTTTGAAATTTTTAAATGTTATCACTTAACTAGAATATCGTTCAAGTGTCGATTTTGATTTTATAGTCTATCTTTCTTAAATCAGACCAACCTAAACTTGTAAGAGCTTAAATTTGATATTCTCCTTAACCATACTTGTTTGATAATTTTTATTTATTTTACAAAATGATTCTTTGAAAAGTGTTTTTGTAAATATATGATTGAAATATAAGGAAAAGTTTTGAGAAAAAGTGAAAAGTGAATTTTTTTTTTAAACATGTGATTAAAAATAAATATACAAGATATACAATTCTCAGAGGATCAAAATCAAACAAGGACTTCGTTTATTTCTGTTAATGATATATACTATACTTGTGTTAGAATCCTGAAGAATATATTGATTTCGAGTAACTCAGTAGGCATATGGTAGGAACCCCGTGTGAGTAATTCAATTTGGTTCACTAAGAAAAATCTTGACTTGAACATGCTACTGTCTACTTCGATCCATCGCTAGGTGTACTTTACAGCCAGATCTTAAATGGAGCATTATAGATAGTGATTTGTACTCATTTGATTTCTTTGTTTGCCAGTCAATAGACATTCAAAACACCAGTGCACATTCTCTGTACAGCAAGAGGGACATTCACATTAAAATTTTCCACAACAATTTGGGTTTACAGAATGACAAAATACTCTTCATTAGATACTAATACCATCAGACTTATCCACCATAATACTTCCCAGAACGGCAATGGATTAACTTTCAATAAAAACTCTGTTCAAACATGTATTCTCTTTTCTATTATTATGTGCTGATCAACTTTGATTCACTTTTCTCTCCCTACAAGTTGCCTCTTTTTTAGTTCACACTTGAACAAGAAGGGATCTTCAAGGAAAAACAATTTCTCATGTCTGGGGAAGAGGGGAGACTCAGTTATCAGCGGGCTCCAATCTTTCTGGAGCAAGGTTGAGTGGGTCGACTATCCAACTTATGATTCAATAATAACGGGTCCGTTCTTGTGGAATGACATACTTGAATGCGAGAGTTCATCTAGCAGGTCTTGGCTGCCCCCTGCTATATTTAGGTGGGTTTGTTTTCGCGACATCGACAGTTATCATCCAGCCATTGATGATCTGAAAGCATCAAATGGAATTAAGTCAGCCTATTTTGATACTTGATCAGCCGAAGTTCTAAATTTTGCTTGTAGTAGTAACAAATGCAGCTACCTTGCCATTCATTTCTCTGAGAGCAGCACTAGCAGCTTCTTCAGTGGTGTACTCTACAAATGCATAACCTTTTGACCTTTTCGAGATCTTGTCCATTATGATTTTCACTGTCAGAAGGGAAGAAAATGTGCCCAACAAAGTCAGGAATGTTCAGTTACAACTTACATTGTTAAAATAGATAATAGTCTTTCATGCATATGAGCATGTACCTTCAACAAGTTCACCAAAACCTTCAAAAGCTGCACGTAAAGTCTTCTCAGACGTATAAAAGGATAGACCTGAACAGAACATATAGCAGTGTTTTGAGTTCAACTGGAAAATGGTATCACCGGAAATTTTAGCTTGTGCAATGTTGCCAGCAAAAGTTCTACACCCTTATGAAATGATAGCTACTGAAAACCATCCCAATAACGAGGTTAATGATATAATGAATAAGTGGGTGATGAGATGAAATTGATAAAACCATTTCCCAAATAGATGAAATTCTATTGATCCAAAAACATTCAAATTCATAATCTCTTTCCTTTAGCTATTCATGGCAATATCACTCGGTTAAAAATGATTTTACGTCTTTCTTCTTCTTCTTCTTCTTCTTCTAAATGTAAATCCCGACTCCCCGTGCAACAATTCGTTCCGATTGATTGACAAAAATGACCCAACTTTGAAAGGTCCTATTAATATGGAGGACGCTTCATATATTTATTTCTATTCCTCTATTGGATATGGACAACTTAACTTGGATCCTTTAAATAACTAGGAACAGGAATCAACAGAAATTTGCTAAAACCTCATTGATCAATACAAATAATGGAACTTTGCCATATAAATTTTATGAAACCATGATTATTCAAACATTGAAAAGTGTTAAATAATGTCATCGTCAAGACAAAAAACATCAGGATCAAATGCCAGCTTCCAAATAGTAGAACATTCACTAGTAATAATTAACATGCAGAACATGGTTTTATATTTCAAACAACATAATCAAGGCATGAGTATGGACTGTGCTTACCAGTTACAAAGATCTTCTTTGTGCTAACATTGGTAGGTAGATTTGATGCTGAAGAATTCTCAGAGGGATTAGGCAGCTTTAAATTCTTTCCTGCTGGATCCAGGCAGGCTTCTTAGATTTAATGCAAGATTAATTGACACAACCATATGGAAAACGAAAGCATTAGAGAAAGCAATAGTAGCGATAGGATTTCCCACCCTTTTTATGATAATATACGTCCAATAGAAGGCTAATCTTCGTTAGACTATTCTTTGGATTGTGTTATGAAACTGTTCATCTAATGTTCCAACAGAGAAATAACACGACTCAATGATACTAAAGCAAGCGCATAAGAGGATGGCAATACTAATAATTGGAGATACCAATATAATTATGATTTTTCCACTAGTAGGATTATCCTTTAGTATCATATGAAATAGCTCTCAACTCTGCATAAAAAGAAATTGCAAGAACATGCTAAAATAAAACAATTGTACTGTGAACAGTTAACTACTTGCCTTATTCATGCAACATGGATGTATATTTTTTTTCATATTAGTCAATTTTCTGGTGAAAAGCAACTAAGATTTAAAAATCAAATTATATTTTGCCACGCATAATATATTTATTTAAGAACTTGCTTCACACAAATTCTTGCTTAGATATCTAGCTTTCTTTAACAAGGTTAGTTTCTTATTATCTTTTGAAGGGAAGAACTTCCTGTGTTTAGGGACAATATGCAATGAACATAATATAATCTGAAAAAAATACCAAGTTGAAATGTATTAATAACGAGTTAGTTTGAGGTGAAAACAAAGCCCTGAAATTAACAGCTGTCTACATGGCACCATAATCTCGCACAAAATATTCTGAAGACTTTCATGAAAATCAAAGAACTTGCAGTCAACATTTAATAATGACCAACCTCCATAATTTTTAATATCTGACCCAAAATTTTCATCTGGCTGGACAGATAGAACACCGGGCACACCTACATATGAAGACAATAGTGATATACTAGCAACAGTGCAACACATAACATGAATACGGATGCAGTAGTACAGAATGCAGACCAGCTAATTCTCGAGCAGACTCTTCATCTAGCTCGCAGCAGAAGCCATAATATGATTGCCACGAAATGTGGTATATGCACATCTGAGCATCTTTTTTACTGTATGACAACAACTTTTACTCTTAGAAACCACTCAGCAAATAAGAAAATTAGAATTGTGAAGGATTCACATTCAAAAAAATTACTTACTTCCCCAAAACCCTCATTAAGACGTTGACATAATAATCAACCACCTGTGGCTTCCTCATGACACCGATTGCTGGCCTCTCCATTTGAACAAGCCAGTATTTAGTAGTACCGGCAGGAAACAATAATGTGCTTGGGGATGATGAGCTAGATTGAGAGTTTAACTCAAGTTTTGGATAGCTGTAGTCTTTCTCCATCGAGTCCAAATCAGGATCTGGCTTAACAGATAATACTCCAGGTATACCTATATTTAGAAATACAAATAAGCACTAATTACCCAAAAATCCTCATGGCAACCCCATTGAATTCCAAATTCAGTAAAATAAGCACAATTAATAAGTATAGGACAACAATGCAACAGTAAATAAATTTAAAGTTCACCCGCTAGCTCGTGAGCACTTTCTTCATCGATGTCACAGCAGAAACCAAAATGAGTATCACAGGAAGCATGATATATACACATCTGAGCCTCCTTTTCACTATTCAAACAACAATGAAAATTAAAAATAAAAATCCAAGAATTCTATTCAGTTGCCTGACTAAATAAATGACTTCTAATCAAACCAAGAACTATATCCGTAAGCATATATCACAGACATTCATTCAAGAAAATGAAAAAACCGTTTAAGTAAAATACATGTTGCTTAAATAGGAAAACAATACTTGCGCTACTCCTGTTACCAAGGTTCGATTTTAAGATGGAATTTCAAGATTCAATAGGAAAAAGGTCAATTTTTTGGGGATTCAGAACCATACCCACCTGCCAAAAACTTTTTCCAGTGTCTTGACATAGTAATCAATGATTTGCGGTTTAGAAGAAAGCTCAAGTGGAGGTTTATCCATGAACACCATCCAATGACGCCTCTTAATATTATTGTTGTTGTAATAGTTCGCGAAGGTGGCAGTTGAAGAAGTAGGAGATGCTGAAACTGAAGAGGCATAACAAGAAATGGAAAAGGTAAGCGTGGGAAAGGGATTGTGGGGTGTTGTTTTGGTGGGAAAGGAAGCTATGAGTGTGGGGATTTTTGGATGTGGATTTATGGGAGGTTTAGCAGAGATGGTAGCGGTGGCGGAGAGGATTGCTTCCATGGCTAATGCGAGCTTCCGTTTCTCGCCCTGCTGCTCAATTCACTAAACGGATAGTTGGGCAAATTTTGCAATCTATGCCTACTTGACTCTTGATTGGCTAATTTACTAAAAAATTGATTTTAAAGTCCATCAAACAAGGTTTAATAAGTAAATAAATAAATCTTTTTTCAGTTATTTATTTTAAATATAAAATTTTCCATGAAATATGTATACAAGTATCCAAATAATATACTCCACGTTGTAGTTATGAAGAAAATTATCTACAATAGAATTTTAAAAAAAAAAGGGGGGGTTTCACTATTTTCATCCACATTTTTTATATATCCATCACATTCTAAGTTCATCCTTATTAAAATTAATTTTTATAAAAGATATTATATACATTTATGTTTATTCTAATATTAACCTTATTAAATTAATTCATTTAAAACTATACATCCACACCAAATTTCAATACAAACATTTCCATTTTCTGCTCTCAAAATTTCCTATCAATATACTGAACTACATATGGATAAATTAGAGATCTCGATGAAAACAAAAAGAAGAAAAAATGTAACCAATTAAAACAAGCTCATGAGTTGTCATCGTTTATTACTCGACATATAAAAATCACAAATTTTATAGTTAACAAAAGTGCTTTTTCGGCTTTGGTTCTTCTGGGAAATTCTAAAAGGTAATCTTAATAATCGAAACAAAAACAAATGCATTGAACGGAAATACAAAATTTTAAAAAAGAAAAAAAAAGGATCACATTAAAATTGCATACAATTATCAGATGAGCTAAGTACAAAATGAATATTTTTCAGCAGAAAATCCTCTTTTTAGAGTGAAAAAGTATCAAAAAATTGTAATTTTGTGACTGCTTGATTTTTTTGCAAAAGCCCAAACGCAGGAAAATATTAAAACTTTTACAAAATATTTTGTGGGTTCATGAAAAAAATTCTACATTATCATTAAATAATAATTTAATGGGTAGATAGAGCAGAAAAATCTGTAAAAGCAATGGGATGATTAAATTAGTCTTTACCTAAAGATTTTGGTATGCAATTGAAACTTGTGATAGTAACAGTAATATGGATATATGTTGATGATATGATGAGAAAGCTTTATGTCCTCAAAATTTCCTCATGTATCAACAATTTCCTCCATTGCAGAAAATGAGATCTTTAAATTGGAATTCAAAGAGCAAAGGGCAGTGGTGGATTTGGTGGACATGAAACACCGTCACTGTTAAAAGTACCCTTTTTGTGCAGATCATGGCCTTAAGTCTTGATGTGGATGTAGAGTGATGATTGTCCTACCCTGAAGTTGATAGATTTAAAAGAATATATTTTACTTAATTTTATTTTTGTCTATTTGAGTAAATTTACTTGAGGTTATAAATGAAATATTTTTTTGTAGAAAGTCGATGAATATATCTAAATCGTGAATGGAAATAGTTGTTCCCAAAAAAAAATAAAAAACCACGCTTACAGAGGAAAAATTAGACCAGTGTCGACAGATTAATTCTACCATATTTGAGAATTACTCGTCCATACCTAATATTGTCATTACAAGTTTCGAGCCAACACGTGCCTCAACTACACAATCGTAACTCCAAGTCTCCGAATTCATTACAGCCCCTCCCATGTGTTGACTAGAAAAATTCGAAAGTCAACAAACAACTGTGTTTTTTTTTTTTTTTGTTCAAAATCATAAAATGCACGAAACTTTGAATTTTTCTTTCTACTAAGAATAAAGCAAGGAATTAGTTGGATATAATTGCTCAAAAATTTAAAATTAGTCTTAATTATGCTTAAGCCATTTACCATCTCATTAAGAAATGTAATGAATTTGCCCCACATCCAAGTTGGCAAAGGACGGGCATTGCTGGGCTTACAACCCCAGGGTCGGGAGTTCGAATCCTGGATGGAGCAGTTGAGTGATCTAATATTCATTTGTGGGTG
>CAIGRB010018333.1:21770-35223 GCA_903798255.1 Fraxinus quadrangulata | reverse complement strand
TTGTTAGATTTAAATTCAACATTAGGGATCATAGATTTATTAATTAAATCCTTACAAACCCTAATTAACATTCATACTCCACGTTGAATCTGAGAAAATAACGAAATTACAAACATACCTGAATCCATAGATGATTGATTGTTTGCCTGGACGGATTAGGATCTTCCAATTGATTGGTGCCCTTCACCTTTAGATTTTAATCTCTATTGATGGGGATGTAGAGAAAATTGAAAATCCACCAACAATTGGGGACCATAACCAATATATAAAATAGTAGTAATAGTAACTGAATAGTCACCATCTTTCAATTGCTTCAAATTGGCCCCTCATCAATCTAAAAAACACTCCGGTCTCTACACTATAATTCCATGAATTTTAATACCCATTAGTCATAATACATCTTTAACGAATCACTTTAATTGACTAATATCATATAAATAATAGCACCACACATTTTGATATACAACGTATGACCCCATATATGTTGAAAATATCCAACATGCGACACTGACAAGCAGATGCCATTGCAAAATTCAGCTCCAGATGTGATCATATGCAGATTGTATACTTTGCTTCTTCCTGATAAGTGGCCCACAATTATTGAGGCCCAATTTTCCATTGTATTTAGGATCCAGAACATTTGATCAGTTGCAATGTAGTTTGGATAAGTTCCAAACCAGTGATCAAACCATAAAGAGATCTGCCCATAATAAGTTTAGAAGTTGGTGCAACAAGCTAGTCCAAAATTTCACTCCATCAGTTGATCTGTCGAATCAAAGTCCAATTATTTAACTTACAAATTATAAAGCTTCCACCATCAACCTGAAAGATACATGTTCTCTATAGAAAAGTTATATATTTTCCCAATAGAAGGTTATTAAATTGTACGCAATAAATTAATTAAGAGAAAACCACAATTAATAGTTGGCGACAAAAATTGGTTTTTTGCAACCCTTTGTGGATGAGCCTTCTAGGTTTGAGTTGGATCTAGTGGTGATATATGGTAGCCCATTTAGCCTTCAGATAGTTGATCCACGTTATGGTTAGTTTGGTTTTTTGTTATAGCCCAATGGAGAGGAGAGTGACTTTGGCCCATATCGTGACCTAAACTAATGCATATATCCATCCTCCTCTCAAACCGTGTGTGTGTGTGTGTTCAATAGAGTGAAAAGTTCGAGAGGCAACCGAATTAAAGAAATTGAGATTCAACCATTGCTTTGTCTTCAACCTTCCACCCTTTGTGTTATTGAAATACCATCACCATAATCTCCTTAGTGAAGTGTGTTTTGTGGCAACCAAAGGTGTTAAGAGTTGTTGGGTCGAGCCCGTTGATTGGTGTTCGTTTAGATGCTTTTTCTGAGTCCAGATTAAGATTTATCTTAAATTTTAGCAACAAATGGTATCAAAAACATGTTGATGTGAGAAATATGTGATTTTTGGGGGGACAAAATCTGGCTGAAAATGAAGCCAGAAAATTGGCAGAAAACAGAAAAGAATTTGTCCAGTCTTTTCTTCAAGCTACCGATCTGTAATTGTGATTTACGGTCAAATCAAAGGTCGGTTGGTAAATCTGAGGGCAGATTCGAGATCTGCTGTTGGAGGAGTAGTTGGGTGGCTGGCGCGTGGTGCCCGACAGAGTCACTTATCGCCGGTGCGTGAAGCCCACGCACAGCCACGACAATAGCCCCTCGTGACTACTCCAAAAGATAGTTTGTTGCCAACGATGAGACGGACCTACGGTGTTGTTAAATTTTAGTTTCGAGTAATACGGTGAATTTGCACGATTTTGCCCTTAGACGTTCCTGTGCCAGAGTGTCGTTTCCTGTTGCCGAGTTGACGGATGTTTTGGGGCGAATAGCGGTAGCTTTAAAGTAATGTATTTGCATATCTCCTAATTTACGAACCCGTAGATATGGTCCGCTCGGTATTATATTTTTTTATTGCAGTTAAAACTATTGTGTATGATAGTAATTTATTTTTCATATTAGAAGTTATTGTGTTGAGTGACATTAGAATTGAAGTTACCATGAAAAGGTAATCATTGTCTGTTACTAGATTTGTGAATTACTTGTTAATTGTTTGCCTTGAATTCTTTATAAATTTGTTGCAAAAGCATGTGATCTTAGGAAAATTTGTTTGATTATTCTATATGAATTGTGTTTGTAATTTACTTGTAGTTGTTATTGGTTGTATTTTGTTTTATATGTATTTTTTGGTAAAACAACAAAATATTTTGAGTTGTATTTTTTTAAAGGAAAAATGTGATTTTTTCAATTTGGCAAAACGAAATGTTTTTTTATAAAATTTTTGATAGTAAATATAGGTTTAAGACAAGTGCGAAAAGTGAGATATGTTTTAACTGCACTAAATTTGGACGTGGTGAAATAGATTGTCCTATGAATGATAATAAAAGGAAAGTGATGAGGCACATGTTGTCATTGGGTCGAGTGATGTCTCGAGTGGGGTTTATTTGTACGTATAGTGAAGTAATCAACTCTTTTTTCTATTCTCTTTGTGAGTGTCACATTCACCGTTTCCTTTGTGAGATAATTATTTTGTGAATTTTTTTAGCATTGGTGTTTGAGTAATCTTGTGGTGTGAGTCGATTTAAATTGAGTCATAACCTTTGTTGTTTTCAAAGGTGTGGATTTTGCTATAGCAAGTTTGAGATTCATTAGCAGTAAGTGTGTTGTGTGTCTTTAAGTAAGGTGGAGTGTAGATGTCCAAGGGTACATTGGTTATTTCTACCAGAAATGTAGAGTGTAACACTTAGATAACGAGTAGATAGGTGATTAAATATTCTTTATCTGTGAAGACTAGGGGTGGACAAAATGTCCAGACCAAACCAAACTATAACCGAATCAAACCAAATCAAACCAAGTGATTTGAATAGGTTCTACAAAAAAAAATTAATAGTTTTGATTTTTTCGAACAAAAAATCATTTGATTATAGTTTTGATTCGGTTCTGATTCTGATTCTATAACCAAGAATCAAACCGAGAACCAAACTTAATATATAATTTTATTTTTTGTATGAATTTGATTTTGCATTGAGGAGATTGAGTTCTATGAAGAAATTGAATCTGGTAAAATTTATTTTATAAAATATTATTATGTTATATCTTATTAATTGTAGATGGTTTTAATTTTTGTTTGTTTGTTTGTTTTAATTGTGTATTTTGAATTATATTTGTAGAGTTTCTCAAAGTTACAACACAAGAATAGAGTATTAAACGTTTAATGGTTATCTGATTGCTAAGGGGCTAAGGGCTAAGTTGTTCATTTTGTCACCAACACTGTCTATTAGTTTTGAGTTTTAACTTTATATTTCATTTTCATATTTTATTTTTCTCATGTAGGTTTAACAGCTTTGTGTAAAGGAATTGATTGGACAGAGGATGAAAATGGAACTCGATATTATTAACTTCTCACAATGACTTATTCGTTTATATTTTGTTTGTTGTTTGGACTTTTATAATCTTGATTATTGATAATCTGAACTTGCTAAATGTTTGATGTTTATATTTTTTAATTAAGTATATATTAGTAACTTATGAATATAATACAAGTCTGAAAATTTAAGTAATAGTACTGGAACCAGACCAAATTGAACCAGAACCAAATGGTTCAGTTCGGTTCCAGATCTTAAAAAAAATTGTCTTGTTCCACTATCAAAAAAATCATTCGTTCATGATTCGGTTCAATTCTTTTGGAACCAAATCAAATGGAACCACGTCCACCCCTAGTGAAAACCATGTATAGATGGAGCGTGAGAAAGACATTTCTATCACTTCTGTTAGGTAGAGACACATTATCCATTTTATGTTCGGAGAAGTGATGAGGTGATAGATGATTATTCTGTAAATTTAGGATCTATTGTGGTTTACCAATTAAACATGAGATTAGTGATCAGTTTAGTGAGTATGGTCGGCGATGAGAGGAGATATGTTTTCTTGAGGTGTGAGCAACACGGAATGAAATATGATAAGTGTGGTGGGATCTTTTCGTGGGGTCATTTATGCATTTATTGCATGTGTTGATTGTTTGTTGATTAACTTGGTGTTAATTGATTGTTCTGTGTAAACGTATTTTTTGAAAACATTGGTGTGTTGTCCAATGTTATATTTTCACCACATGTTTATTTGCTCTTGATTAATTACTATAATTACATGTTTCTACTTGGGTGTTCTTAACCTTAGCTCCTATGAGTATATGAAACAGGTATGGTATGTGTTTTAGGTTAGAGACACGAGGTAAGGTCTGTGATACTAATTTTATTAATTATCTTTATTATACAAGTATAAGCTTTGTGTTTTGATTGATTGCATGTTGATTGGGTATCAAGGTAGAGATTTATTATGTTTTGATACCCAATAAATTCAGTCGATAATTTGAAACAGATGTCGAATAATTTATTGACACCAAAATGACAATTCGTCCCGGAAATAATTAATGCACTTTTGGAAGGCCTAGGTTTGAGTTGGATTAGTTGATCCATGTCGTGGTTAGTTTGGTTTTTTGTTTTGGCCCATTTGAGGAGTTTTGGCCCATTGGAAAGAAGAGTGACTTTGGCCCATATTGTGACCTAAACTAATGCATATATCCATCCTCCTCCTCAAACCATGTGAGTGTGAGTGTGTGTTCAATAGAGTGGAGAGTTTGAAAGGTAACCAAATTGAAGAACTTGATATTCAACCATTGCTTTGTCTTAAACCTTCCTCCTTTTGTGATATTGAAATACCACCACCATAATCTCCTTGGTGGGGTGAGTTTTGCGGAAACCAAAGGTGTTAAAGTTATTGGGTCGAGCCGGTCGATTGGTGTTCGTTTGGATCCTTTTTTTGAGCCCGAATTAAGATTTCTCTTGGATTATAACAACAGTATATATCATGTTTTATGTTTTTAGCTTTATGTTCAATATGGATATATTCCTAGCTTTTTGTTGAATATTACAATTGCAATGAATGGAGTGTAAATTGATGATTACCTATAAGATCAAAATTGTTTTTTACTTATAATTTTGAACTCTAGCTACACATTCTATGCTGCTTCCAATTTAAATACTCCTTTATGCCAATTATTTATCATTTTCCTATATCACTTAAGTGGTGCCTATTTGCGTCGTTTTGTTGGAAATGAATAAATTATTTTGGGGGCAAAATTGATAAATGTCTTACATTTTACAAACAAAATTGCCTATTTTGATAGGATTTTGTCGAGTGACTCTAATCAAACAGAATTTTATTTTGCAACAACAAAAATAAAATAAACAAAATAGATACAGAATCAATAAAAATAAAAGATGGTGGTCGAAAAACTTGTTAGTTACCATTGATTCCGGCATCAAATAAGTTCTATCTACTATTGGATTTGAACTAATGACTCCCGACGTATGAAAGCAATACTCTAATCATTGAGTCGTTTTCAATTTTTTTGAAATATACCTCATTTTATTGAAAATCAATCAATTTACCTCTTCATGATTTTTATTTTTTTTATTTTTAAAAGCACCATCTTTTCATTTGAACCAATATTTGAATTTGTCATTTGAAAACAACATTATACATATGCAACATGTTGTGTTAAAATAAATTACTTTTCTTTAAATAATGTGTTACCATATGTTTTATTTATCATCGCATCACAATTTCACAGGTTTACATGTTGTGTTATCATGTTATTTTTTAATTAAAAAAATTAACATTTTATAGAGTAACATGTTGTGTGACACTATGCTTTTATTTAAAAAATTCGCATTCTGCTCAAGTAAAATATTTAGTGAGATACTTATGTTACTCTTTCTTCTTGTTCCAGCAACATCAACTACACAATACCACCACATGCAAGCAAATATAAAATATCTATATCTTAAATTTTCACGATGGCGATGGTTGGTGGCGGTGTGGAGTGGTGACAGCGGGGGTTGTGATTTTATTCAGATTTAAAACCAAAACTAAAAGTAGAGTGGTAGTTGGTGGAGAAGTGATTTCGGAGAAAGATTGGGATGATTTGTGGTGGAATTCTAAATGATGTGTTTTTTTCTTTTCTAGAATTCTGTCATGATCTGAGCATCATATGTTGTCGATTGCTGGATTATAAATTGTGTGGGCTTCTGGGAGTATCGTTGTTGCATTGAAACTCAATCTACTATCTACTGATATTGTTCATCAGTAGAGGATTAAAGGAATGTGAGAGTTCTTTTGCATAGTGTTCATATCTGATCTCTAATTTTTTCCCGTTCCTCATAAAATGAGATCCCAAAGTTATCGATAACAAATGTAATGCATCGTGCATGGGAAGGGAGTATTTTGTCTTTCACTAGTTCTCGAGGTACCTTCTCCCTTGAATTAACTATTTAATGATTTATCCATACATATAAGCCGCCCAATTTTGGCCAGCCAACCTCCCCATGCTGTCTCAGCAATATAGGTAGTCGAAGGCAGCAACGTCCCCTCGCCTATGTAGGCAGCCGAATGCAACAATGGCCCTACCCCCAAGGCAATGCAGCTTCTTTCTTTAAGTTCATTATAAAATTTTAAAGCTCTTATTCTTCTGTTTTCTAACTAGGAGATTTAACTTGGTTTTTCTGCAAACTGAAAATCTGTTAAGCATTTTCTCCTAATAACCTGAATATACTATTGGTTTCAGATGTAAGAAGTAGAGAATCTTAGAATGATTTCTCCAAAAATGAAGAAGCTCTGATAATTAGAATGTATAATCTAGTTGGGGAGAAGTTAGTTGTTCTTCTGCTCCTTCAGCTCGTATTATTTATATTTTGGCACAATAAATTCGTCACAAAACATGTTATGCTCGTCAGGTAAATAATGATAAGATATGTAATGCCAAAATGTGATGTAATGAATGCAATAACTCATTACAGTGGAAACACATCCAATCAAAATTATAAAAAATTACCTAAGCAACAAAGATTAATCTGCTTCGATTATTAATGCAGCCCGAATATAGTAGCTATACCAAGTTATTGCTGCCAATCTCGAGATATTATTGCAAAAAAACTGTGAATCAGTCCCATGGACTCAACCAACACTCCTCAGGCAAAGTAGGGTATCTTTCAGTATCCTTGCAATAATCATATATTACCAGGTTTCTTTGCACCCAAGCATAATCCTTTTTATTGTCCTCTGAAAGGTGCCAGGCATTGTACTGATCCCACCAATTATCAGTGGTGGTGGATACACAGGCAGGGAAAGGGTCTTCCCATTGACAACCATCTGCAGTGAAGTCTTTGTAAGATGACACAAATGGTCCCTTTTCCCAGTCGGTCTTCTCAAGGCCACCTCTCGTAGCCCAGTCGTCTGCATTCCAGATGCTTGAGAATAAGTACATAGGCTTCTCGTTCGGGAAGAAATTGTTCGTGTAGTTTGCATTTTTGTATACTCTTATTGGAACTCTATCTACGAAAAACCTGTCATGGAAAATAATATGGGATAAGATCAGTGACAGATCCTTGTAATTTGGTTAGGGCGATCGTTGACCATTGACTAAAACGTAAAAATCGAATACATATGAAAATAATTTTTGTGTTATTTAACAAATCGTGTGCTAGACTAGACACAGTGGCGGGACTANATAATTTTTGTGTTATTTAACAAATCGTGTGCTAGACTAGACACAGTGGCGGGACTAAAAGCAACACTAGAAGAACTAAGTTGGGACTTTCGTTTCAATTGAAAAATCGTTCCATTATCTAGTATAATGGTGGTAGGAAAACAGAGATTCTAATTAGATTTATCTCTAATCTCTAAAGAAATATGCTTATAGACTATTGATTTAATAGGTTACATAGCAAACAAAGTGTTCTTGTCAAATCCTGAACACAAAAAAGTATTGAAGAATAGAAA
The DNA here is from genome assembly GCA_903798255.1 of Fraxinus quadrangulata. NCBI lineage: Eukaryota > Viridiplantae > Streptophyta > Magnoliopsida > Lamiales > Oleaceae > Fraxinus > Fraxinus quadrangulata. The sequence goes on along the minus strand of CAIGRB010018333.1, from coordinate 27,361 downwards.
CTGAAAGCCATAAATCCATGTAATTTAGTCACTAGACCAACATTCCCTCTAGAGTAAAACTGAAGCTTGCGGTATCCCTAAACACCAAATTTCAAGATTAAAAACTCACAATAAAACTTTAAAACATAATTGCTAATAATGGAATTGAATCTATTCTCAAAATTTTATTACAAATCACAAAACTATTCAAACGTATGACTTGTAGCAATCATTGCCAGAATCAAAAGTTATGACAAGAAAAACGATCTTACAATGACACTAAATCCAGTAACATTTGTAAAAGAAGTAGATTTTGAGGCGCTGGATAGTTCAAGTTCCCCAAGATGTTCCAACATTATCAACGCTACACCCCCGAAACATGTACTAAGAAAGTGTCACCATTATCATTGGAAATGCTATGTTATTCACCCGATTCAGCTCTCTTGCAAGTGCCCCCATGTACTGAGTATACAGATAGGGTTTGCACTGCTGATTTCGTGTGGAATTGCAATTGAAATTTAGAATATGATTTTTGATTCATTACAAATTGATCTCATATTAAAGATTTAGATTGGGCCTTTTAAAATAAAAACAAGACGCCCACTTCCCAAAAAGCTCACAGTTAAAAAAAAGTCCAATCCAATTGCTTTCATCTTCAACCTCATGACCCCATCCTTAGCGCCGGCGTGAGCGTGATTACATCTTCAAGTTTTCTATAGCAACTCCGACGGATCCAGCACATGCGGCCGAGCCCCCTCACCGGGTGCGTTCAAACTGATAATGGTCTCCATAATTTGATGAATTCGAATTATTTGTATTTCATGTCGAGAGTAACTCCTAATTAATCATGTGATAGTTATGACCACTTGTTGCTATTATTTTTTAGTACATAACTAGTATTCTTACAACTTTGTATCTTACCTCTAACAAAAATGCCCTGGGCTTGTCGATTCCTTTATATATTGCAATAAACTAAGGGAACCTAATATAAAAATATCAATGCTCTATAGATCGATGCTCATTCATAATTTGATGCAGGATGGAAACGTGAATAATAATAAAACTGTTTTCTTCGTAACATACGGGTGTTTGCTTGAACGAAAATAATAACTGTTTGGAATTCACCAATGAACAGGAAAACTAAAATATTTTATTAATTAAGAATCGAATGAATTATTTTTAAAACATTAACGCGTATTTATAGATTCAAAACAATTCCTAATAAAAGAGAATTTGCAATTCTATAAATAAATCCAAATAAATTATTAAACAAATATAAATAAAACTAAAATACTGTAAAAATGAATAAAATACCCTTAAGCTGACTCAAAACAGAAAAATACTAAAATATAGCTCTAAACGATGGAATTTGACCACAAAAGTTTGACGTGACATAAAATATGTGTAGAATCGAAAAATGATTCAAGATTGTACTCACGAACGAAAATTCTACATTCGAGTTGAAAGTTGTGCATATTTTCGTAGATACTTCTTTTTTTTTTCCCAATTATTTATTATTCTCTCTTCTAATTGTTCCGCATTATTCTCTTCCACTTCAAAACAACTTGACCCCATCTAGATACAAAGGCTCATGCGAGGAAAACTCACTGTTTTAATTTGTAATGGTCAAAAAATCTTTCCCTTCCACATTAGAAGCTTTATGTGCCCTTCCTGTTGGTGCAATCGTAATCTTTTTATTCTTCCACTTAAACTTGTAGGTATTCTCGCTACCCTTATATATGACGTTCACATCAATGTGCCACGATCTATCCAATAGAATATGACACCTATCCAACTGAACAAGATCACAATTAACTTCTAATTTGTAACAAGTTCCAATTGATAAAGGTACCTTACAAATTTGATTAACTTGAATAGACAACCATTCTTAGTCCATCCAATTTGATCAAGATTTGGATGTGGTTTGGTTGGCAACTTCAGATGATGCACCAATTTTCGTGATCAAATTCTCACAACTACAACTATCTAGATCTGACTACAAATAGCATCATTGGCATGAAAGATTTTTTCACGTTGAGTTAAATCTTCGTGTTTAGGTAAGCATAAGATTTTCTCCACAATACATTCAAAATCTCATTGTTCTTCTCTACAAACTTCATCGATAATCTTCATCTTTCTCTTCCTTATCTCTGACATCCAATTTGCTTTCTTCTACTGCAAGTCTTGTGTTATTTTCTATCCGAACTACAGGCTCCTCGATTTGTTCATGGTTAATTTTCTTATTACCAGGTTGATGATTCTGCCTATTGTTACCAACAACCCATAACAACAATTGACTGATCTCTCCGACCTGAGTAGTAAGATCTAAGATCGTCAAGCCGTCGATTTTTTGTTACGTCCAAATTTACCCTAGTAACTAGTAGGTCACCCATGCTTATGAATCAAAGATCTAGAGACGGGAAAGCCAGCTCTAATAACACTTGATGCTAGACATAAACATAAACAATAATAAAAGTGTCTTGTTTGTAACACACGAGCGAATATTTGCTCGAATTTCGTTCGAACGGATGTGATAACTATTTGAAATCCACCAAAAAAATATTGGAATCTACCAATAAACGAAAAAGCTAAAATATTTTATTAATCAAGAAGAATGAGTTATTTTTACAACATTAACGCGTATTTATAAACTCAAAACAATTCCTAATCAAAGTGAAATTCTAATTTTAGATATAAACAAATCCAAATAAACTAAAAACTATTAAACAAACTGGAATAAAACTAAACTACTGTAAAAACAAAGAAAATATCCTTAAATTGACTCAATACAAAAATTTAAAAAAAATGCTAAAATGGAACTATAAACGATGGAATTTGACTCCAAAAAGTTAGACAACGTCATAAAAAAAATATATGTGCAGAATCGATAAACGCTTCTGAATTGTACTCACGGACGAAAATCCGATATTCGAATTGAAAGTTATGCATATTTTCATAGATCATCCTGATTTTTTTCTCTGTTTCAATTATTTATGATTTTCCCATTCTAACTGTCCGTTATAATTGCACACTTTAATTAACTCACATACTGACATTTCGCTTCCTTCTTGGGACTGATTATTAGTAAAACATAACTTTTCACTTTTGCAATTTACCAATTACAAGAAAAAGGTAATGACAATGAGTAAAACAGATACTTACACAATCTGATGATTGTTCCAAAGAATGGAATAAGAGTGGAAATCTTCAGTGGGATCAAACCACAAACTGTGCCTCATCTCACGCCCGCCAGTTCCATTCTTGTAAACATTTGTTTGTAATAGGTAAGGCTGTCCACTTCTATTCCCCAAGAACTCAAAATCCAGTTCATCTCTCTCTGGCCCTGCTGCATTTTCAGTACACATCTGCATCAATAACAATTCCCTATTAGAATCATAAACTGAAAGTTCGGTCCTGTTCAGTACAGCGTGCTCGACTTACGTAATAAGCTGTCACGACTCCGGCCGAGTCGCCTCCAACCAGTTTGAGCTTCATGCTGAACCACCCAAATCTGTATCTCTGCTTGGTAATAAATCCACAACCTATGAACATTATACCCAACAAAGCCTTGTAATAAAAATCATACATTAACAAGATCATATGATAATTATAATAATTTTTAAGATATTAAAACCTGCTTGTTTGTCCAAGGAGAGGTACCAGGTTGATCCATCATCAGAAGTCTTGAAATTGTTGTCGGGACAGCTTTTACTAAAATTATCCTCAAATGAATTTGAGTCTGCTGCTTTGGATAATTCCCCGAATACAGCAAAAAAAATTGTAATGAAGAAAAGATTGAAAATTGAACAAGCCCTTCTCACCATTTTCTGAGAGAAGTTTTAAACAGGATCTTGAGAAGATTACGAACAATAAATACTGTTTTTTATGCAAAATTTGACAAACATTTTTTATGTTTTAGAATATGTAATACCTATTATCGTCAGTGTTATTAAAACTAGACTGAAACTATCGGTTCGGTTGGGAAAACTGAAAAGCGGTTCGATTATGTATAATATTTATTATTACACAGAGACGCCGACAAGATTTAGAAAAAGATGGCCACGTGAGTTTGAGGAGAAGCCAGGCTGCCTACATATGTTGATGGTGGGGTCCAAATTGTTGCTTATAAGAACGTGATTGCATTTGATTGGTCTTATAATAATCTAAAGCAGCCAACTGGAATTGAGCTTGTAAGAACAATTTGATAGTTTACTATTCATCGGGTTAAGAGAAATTAAAGTTTGAAAGTGTAATTTGACTTTCTTGTTTGGCTTAACTTTGATTAAAATAAGGTGTTTGCCAAAAGCAGTGAAATTCTGCTGGGAAAAGAGATGCTGTGGGAATTGAGTGGCCAACAAGATAGGAAGACACGAAAGAATGATACTCCAACTCCAAATCTATCTTGCTTTAGTTTCAACTAGGGTAATTCTTGCCTTGGTTTTTACTACTCTAGTAGGGGTGGGACGGATATCTTTACTTGAAACTACTTAGATCGGATCGAAATCGGACAAAATTGATTGGTTTTGTTTTAGTTAAAATTTAGCCCTTGTTTGATATAACTTAAAATCTTGCTAAAAAATTAAATTGAATTAACAATTAATTTTAATCACACATATGTGATACATAACTTTTCGACCATATATTTTATCAACTTTTATTATAATCTGCTAAAAATCTTATTGTTAGGTACATCAAACTATGGCTTAATTGGCTCGGATTCTTAGAATTAAAAATTAGATGGTTCTTATCTGATTCTGATTGACATGTCACATGAATGAATACATATTTAGGATAATATACTTAAGTTGCTTGAAACTAAATCAACACAACATTATACATTTTACAATTTTTTTTTATTTTTTTTTACAGCATAAAAATATGCACTCGTGGAACAATTCAATTGTAGGTATAGAATTTTTATCCTTACTCAGTCAAGTCCAGTCCAATCCAGTCCAATTCCAATGTGAATCAAACTAAAATGAACTAAGCGTATCGCATAATAATATTTAATATCTTTTTGTATACTATCTTATTTAAGTGTTAGTTGTGAAGTAATAATGAGTCATTCGGTTGAAATAGTTTGCACTTATTCAATTTGAAACTTTGGAATAGAGAATTGAATAAATTAAAGTATTTTTTGGGATCCATTAATCGGGTATATGAGCTAGGTGGAAGAAATGAGACTTTGGAACTTTTATCTATTCCTTTGTACTATTTTTAAAGTTATTGAATAAAGGTCCAATAAGACTTAAGATTTACATCGTAGTTAACTTTTTATATAAAATATTGCTTACTTTTTAATCGAGGAGGCGCAATTACATGAAACTATAATGGAGGGCTAAGGATAATAATTATTCAAGTTGAGCGACTTTGGATCAAAATAATTCTTAAACGTTGACGCACCGTTACTAGTTAATTATGAGATTATAGTTAATAATATTTTGACTTTGGCTTTAATGGATTGGCTATAATATAAGTAAACTAATAGCATGAGTTCATCAAACATGACAGTTTGGCCGAGTGGTCTAAGGCGCCAGATTTAGGCTCTGGTCCGAAAGGGCGTGGGTTCAAATCCCACAGCTGTCAATGCTTTCTTTTGTTTTTTTTTTTTT
>CAIGRB010018311.1:166704-209328 GCA_903798255.1 Fraxinus quadrangulata | reverse complement strand
TAATCCAAATTTAAGCTGTTTAAATACTTGAAATTGTTGAAAAATCGTATAAAATATTGTGGAATATTCTAGAAAATATGTGGATGAAAAGATGTGTCTTTTCACATGATTATGAATTTTGGAGATCGTGACTTTTGGTATGATTACTTTCCAATAATTATGTATCTTACTTTCAAGAGATGTGTCTCTTGGTATGATTGTGTCTTTTAACAAATCTTTCCAACTACTATTTATATAGATCCCCATGTGTTTGGATTAGAATAATTCAATTGATAGTTTCATATCATTCCATTCCATATTTACAATTTAGGTTGTATAAAACACTTGCATCAAAATCATGGTTATGGTAGAGAGGGAATTTCGTTCGAGTTCGTTGGTCGAAGCCATTTGAAGTGCTCATATGGCTTGACGTGGTCGTTGTATTTTGGGAGACGATTACTAGAAACTATTAGCACCGGTGCGTGACAAATTCATCTTAAGGACAAAGTGTCAAACACTTGCCTCGCCCGATCGCATCATTTGCATCTCCTCTTTATTCTTTCTGATTTCATTCTAATTTAGTATTTTGATTTCGAAAAGTAACTAATATTCTTTTGATTTCATGCAATGTTTGAAATAATATGTAAATGGATTGAATCCGTCGACATGTATTCAACTTCTATAATTATTGACTGTCTTCTCAAATTTCATTTTGGTAAGTCGAATTCTATTTCGATTTCATGAGCATAAAACGGTGCGTGTTGATTTGAATATAATATGCACATTATCGGTGTAATATCTCCAACATCACTCTCTTGAAACAGTACAAAACATAGACAAAAGATGGATTGAAGCGCATCACTTGGAGGATAGAGGACACGGTACGTAGGTCTCCTAAAGTAGGGATTCTATCCTTAACTAGTTTGAGAGGGGATATCAACTTGCAAAATAAGGAATTGACACAATATTCTACTCCATTGTGGTAAGATGGCTAACTCGAGCACCAGGCTTTCTAAAGCCTCACATGGATGGATGCAGAAAAGGATAATCTTGGACAAGCTGAGTGGTAGATCCTCGCGAGCAGAAAGATACGGTGATATTTGCCTTTTTCGAGCCATATCCTAGCCGCTGTAATTCTGAGGCAAGAATTAATACATTGCATAAGGGTCTAAAAAAAGTTATCACTACACTCATAAAAGATGCTCCCAAAGTGAAAGAAGATAACCCTCACATGGGTGACTCACGTAATCTCACAAAACACACGAGCTCACAAAAATAAAGGAGAAAATGACTGCCCCTCTTTCTTCTCACTATTGCACTATCTCACACCACTCACAGAACAAAAGGAGTATGTCATATATCTTGACCCACTATGCATGCAAACACATTACACAAAGTAATTAAACCACTCTCAATTCATGCAATTACACATATCAACATATTGAAAGTGTAATATAAAACATTGCAATAGAATTAAGTGATCATACATGCAAAAACGATCACACACGGATGCATATGGAACAGCCGATATCTTAGGAGGATTCCAGTCTGAGTCGTCAACATGTTCTGTATTGCTTAAGTAAGATAAAATATGTTCAAATTTACCACAATTAAAACAAATATTACTTTTCGCACTTGACCTAAAAAAAAAAACCTTTTCATTTTGTCAATTTGAAAAATCACATTTTTTCTATTAAAAAAACACAACTCAAAATGTGTTGCCATTTTACCAAAAAAATGTATAAAACACAAAATACAACCAACAACGACCACAAGCAAAGTATCAATACAATTTACACAGAATAGTCAAATAAAATTTCCTAATATTTCGAGCAATTCTAATAGTAAAAATTTTGCAACAAATTTACAAAAAATTCAGGGCAAATAATTAATACATAATTCGTAGGTCTAGCAACAGGTAATGGTTACTCTACACGGTAACCTCAAACCTAATGTCACCCCCACACAATGACTTCTAGTGCGAAAAGTAAATGACTACCCTCCACAATTGTCTTAACTGCAATAATAAAAAGTAAAGAACACGATACCGAGCAGATTATATTTGTGGGTTCGTAAATTAGAAGAGATATGAATTCACTACTTTAGATTTGCCACTATTTGCCCTAAAGTTTCCAGCAACCACGGCAATACAAAACGACACTTGACACCCGAACGTCAAAAGGCAAAAATAAAATTCGACAACACTATAGGGTCTGTGACGTTGTCGGCAACATTCTGTCTATTTAGACCATCACCAAAATATATTGCATGTGCCGCCACGAGCCGCAGGTTCCTCCAAGTGTGGCCCTCATGCATCGACCCCGATGTCGATGCATCGACCTCACACGCCACTTCTTCCGATGCGCCTGCTCCTACACATCATCTTCGTTTCTCAAAAAGGTAAACGGTTTGGTCGGAAAACAGGTAGTCCGATGTGTGACACGAGCCATTTTGACCTGCTCAAGCTTGAACCATCATCCGAACATGAGGCTTGGCTCGAGCCTTGGCTTGGTTCCACCAAGCTGCAAGTCGATTCGGACTTCTTATGGGTCAATCACAGACTATCAAGTGAATGAGCCGAATTGACATTCTCATTAAAATACGAAGAAAAAAAAATTCCAATCATAGTGGACGACTACGCGTGCAAAAATCTTAGGGTAATTATGAAAGTCCACATAATAGCTCAAATCTTCTGGGTTTGTGTATGAGAAATGGCTGCTGCAATCACTGGTTTTTCAAGAACTGCCCAAAGAGGTAAACTTTCGTCACTATTCATACACCCATCAAAATCCACACGCATAACGGACTGCAAATCTCGTACACGAACCAACACGAACGATGAATTAATCTCCTTTCATCTCTTGCTCAAAAGGAAACCTTTGCCTCCTATCTCGTCATTTAATAAATTGCTAGCTGCTGTTGCCAAAACCCAGAATTATCAAGACGTGATTTTTATGTACCATAGGATGGTTGAAGTTGATTTATTGCCTGATCTTATTACGCTCAATGTTTTGCTCAATTGTTATTGTAGCTTGAAAAAGGCTGCTTTTGGTTTTGCTGTTATAGGTGGGATTTTAAAGAGGGGTTATAGTCCTGATATTTTTACTTTTACTTCATTGATTAATGGGTTGTTTATGGAAGGCAAGATCAGTGATGCAGTAGGGTTGCTCAATAAAATTATTCAACTGGGTATTCAACCAAGTATCAAGACTTGGGGGACTCTGATTAAGGGGTTGTGTAGGAGTGGTAATGCACAGGTGGCGCTTCGGTTGCACGAAGAAGCAGGGAACATGAATGGAAGGTCTTATTTAAGATTTAAGCCTAATTTAATTTGTTATAGCATGCTTATTCATGGCCTTTGTAAAGAGGGGTTGGTAGACAAGGGTAAAAAACTATTTTTGGAGATGAAGGGTAATGGAATTAAGCCAAACTTGATTACATATGGTGGTTTAATTCATGGTTTGTGTGAGGTTGGTAACTGGGAGGAGGCAAAGCGATTCTTTATTGAAATGGTGGATCAAGGCATTCGTCCTAACACGATATTGTTTAATGTTTTGATACAGGCGCTTTGTAAGGACGGGAAGACCAATGCAGCGAGTGGGTTGTTGAACTTGATGATTCAGAGGGGTGAAGAGCCCGATTCTTTTACATATAACACGTTGCTAAACGGATACTGCTTGGAGAATAAGATTGACGATGCAAGGGAGTTGTTTGCTATCATGGAGGCTAAAGGCCATAAGAGAGATGTTGTATGCTACAACGTGTTAATTAATGGGTATTGCAAATGTCAAAAACTGGAGGAGGCCATGAGGCTTTTCAAACAAATGATTTGTGAAGAATACAAGCCAACAATAATTACATTCAATACCATGTTGATTGGTTTATTTCAAGTAGGTAAAGTTGAGGTTGCACGGGGACTTTTTTCAAAGATGAAAGTCTATGAAGTGAGTCCAGATTCTACTACTTGTAATATATTATTGGATGGATTTTTCAAAAATAATTGCCTTGCACAGGCAATGGATCTGTTTTACACTTTGGAAAGATCTGGTTTTGTTCTTGATATTGAAACCTACAGTTGTGTCCTTGATGGATTGTGTAAAGCGGGAAAGCTCGATTCCGCTACTGAGCTATTTGAGAGGTCCCGTAAGAGTTTGGTACCAACAACAGTTACATACAACATCATGATTCACGGATTTTGTAAAACTGGAAAAATGGAAGGGGCATATAATTTGTTTATGGAGATGGAAAAGAAAGGTTGCGCACCTGATCTTGTCACCTTTGACACCCTTATGCAAGGATTTTGCAATTGTAATGACGCACCAAAAATGGTTGGACTTCTTCACAAAATGGAAGACAGAAATATTTTGCCAGATGCATCCATAGTATCTTTAGTTATAGATATTTTGTCAAAAGATAAAAATTGTTCCGAATATCTAAGTGTGATTCCAAAATTTTCTACGAAGGGCTGACTCAAAGATTAGAGGGTGCAGGCTTGCAGCTAGCACGAAGAACTTTAGCCTGTCACTCGTGAAAGATGTATCAAGCTTAGGTTGATGACAGAAATTGGGGAACTCAAAAACTAGTATATTGAAGTCTTGAAATTGGATTATCCCAAGGCAATATTATGAAACTGACCAGTTTTGTTCAACATTACCTACCCATGAATTGAAGATTCAGGCAACGAACCCTGACAATGTCACTTTGAGGATTTGACAGTTTCTCTGTCTCTGGTATAGTTATTACATCATGGATTTTAACCCTCAAAAAGAGCAATAGTTCAGGATTAATTCCATTAGTCTACAATTTTTTTGGATCGACAGTTTGTCAGCATTTCCAGATCATGTGCAAATCCATGATGGCGAATACGAAGATTTAAACCGAGTCGTAACCATATGAGCTAGAGCCTTCATTTTTGAGGTACGAGAAATCAAGACTAACTTTCATCACATAAATTTTTTGTGTGTAATTTCTTGTTGGAATAATCTTATATCCTCTAGTAATTCTTTCGTTATTCATGCAGCTCGGTTAACAACTTGAGGTGTTTAATTCAAATTTGGTGAAGAGTAACACGATACTGACAACAATGGATGGATTTCAATTTGCCGAATGCAACCTCTGTTAATCAACTCTCCCTTTTATGATACTTTCTTTTACATTTGAGTTACATTGCCTGACTTTCTAATCAACTGATAGTTTTACTCAATCAGTATCGTTTACCGACTATTGGAATTCCAAAGGACATAAATCTTTAGGAATAAGTGACCAAAAAATAAGTTGACACGAAGTTGTATACTGTAAGGATGTAATTATTTGCCGCGGACTGCATAACGTTTTGCTGAAAATGTTGATGCAGGTGATATCTGAGAATTATTAAGTTCATGTCAGGCTGGAATAATCTATTGGCTTGTATGATTTAATGTACTTGATTGTGGATACATCAAAATTATCATGTATGTTGTTGAAACCCTTCTTTAGATGACTTCTGTCGTTGTCTTTCTCATTTCCAATTGTTTACACACATCTTCAATTTGGAAGATTAGCCAATTGTTTATACACGAACCTTTGTTCAGCAATTTGACCGCGCCAATTTAAATACCATGGGAAAATGAACATGGCGACTAATGAACTGGAGCATGTTGCTATACTGTGAGTTCATAAATCTTGTTCGGCGATTCTTCACTTTAGTTTAATTTGATAGAAGATGGCACATAGATTGGATGACATTCAAGATTATTTTGTAGAGCTATAGATTCAGAGTTTGAGTTGTGAGTGATTAAAAGTTACTTAAATTTTATCTTATGAGATAATTATTTTACCACACATTTAACTGCTTATAAGTACAATTTCTGCAAACATTCATTAGTTGTAGGGACTGTTCTGGTGTTTTGACTAATTTCTGTGATTTGAATGAAGGCTATTGAGATGTGTATAAATGAAAGTAGAGACTACTGAAAGCAACTTGAGTGAAACTCGACTGGTCATCCCCACCTAATGATCACCCATGCCTCTATACTGGACGGATTTGGCAATGAGATCAGCTTTGATATCATATTCTATACATGCTTGATAGTGTCCTAGAGCTGTGCATATTTTTGGAAGACGAAATGATAGCAAACCTTTGGCACAGAAATGGGAAAGGTTAGAACAATGAAAGGAACACGATTTATATCGGATGGCATGGGAAATTATCGGATTCAAGGGCAAGCATGGTTGATCCTTCTGCTACATGATCCGCACTGCACAAATTTCGTGTTCTAGCTCGGCTGTCCTTTTAATCCACTGTGCCAACAAACTAAGGTGGTTGAATAATGGTGAATGTGCATGCTTCCCGTTATTCCCGCTCGTTATATGTTACCGACTATTGGATATTCAGGTAAAGGAGAGTATTACATCTTGAATGTTTTCTTATCGACTGGCTTTTGTGTTTTTTGGCAACTTTTGAAGAGTGTTTCAATAATTGAAGCACACGTCATATATCATGTGTACGCATAATTAGATCTACCTACTCGATGCTAGGCTCATGTATAGTATAAACATTGGAGTCCCTTTTCAATCTGCACATTTCAAGGGACTCACAAGTGCTATCCACTTATTCATCGTTCATTTTTATTTGTTTATAATTTAAGTTTGTAAACACTTCCTAGACATGATCTAAGTTTGACATAACTGTTATCTATGTGTAATTTTATGTTAACGGGAGATGTACTCAATGATGTAACTGCGATAAAATTATAAATTTAGTGATTGAGTGGAAGAAAATACCAATTTAGTGATTGAGTGGAAGAAAACACTTTTTGGATAAAAATCAAGTTTTTAGTGGAATTTTATAAAACATGATCAAATGTATAATTGAAACGTTGATAAAAATTGTAGGTTCAATAAAGTGTGATTAAAAATGAGTTTGAGGAAAATGAGCTTTAAAGAATTTGGGCCAAAAGGGGGGCAAATTTGTAAATATATATATATATATATTTCTTGAGATGTGTGAGTAAAAATTAGGAAAAAAAGTGTGAAATTATTTTATTGGAAGAAAATGTGGTTAAATATGAATTTAGGAAAAATTAATTTTAAATTACGGAAAATTTTGTATTCACATCATTACAAAATAAATTTTCAAATTATATACTATGTTACGTTAGTATTCATAAAATAATGTGCAGTTTGTTAAATATTTTAAGAAATACTATATTTCAAGTTTAGAACACAAACACTCTTATGCAACTGACTCTTTTTTTTTTAGAATTTTCCTAAGATTAATCCTTTCATTTAATCTCTCTCTCGAAACTCAATACAAAATTTAAAAAGTAGAGTTGGCAAAATGTACTCAATTCGATGATCTGGGATTTTGATTTTATTCGAATATGATTTTATGAAATTTTGGATTTTCTTTTATAAAGACTACAATTTTGGAGTTTCGATAAAATAAATTATGGGCTTATTTGGTGGAGTAATAGAAATTGTCCAATAAAATCAATTTATATATAGTTGTTCATTGTTTTTGGTTTTTACTTGGTAAAATGCGATAATAATAGTATAAAAAATGTTGAAATGTCTTGTGTGAATTTTTATTTTAAAATGGGTAATACGCATAATTTCCTCTTTAAAAAATGGGTTCAAACAAAATTAAGTGACCAAAATGAAATTTTACATGAAGTTGTGACTTTTTAAGATAGACCAGTGGGTCAATCCATACCACTATAAATGGTAATGGGTCTAGGCCCAACCTGGACCAGTAGCTGAGTTGGGCAGATTTACTCGCCGTGCCATCTTGGCTACGGGCTGTTGGTTCGAACTTGTCCGCACTCTTCGACACCTTTAAACATAAGTTATTCCCTAAATATAGGGAATGTATATTTTTTCGTCCCTTTGAATCTGTGTTGTCCATTTTAAATTTCTTTACCAATTCTGTACATATTTTCTGTATCTATAGATTGATTCTAAACCTAAATAGAGTGATCTCTTAAAATTTGGTTAAATATTGGCTCGCTCAATTTTGACTGCCAAAAGCATTTTATTATAAGAGTAATTATTGTAGTATGTTTAGTCCATGTTTGACACCCATTTTATTTGAAAAATAATTTTTGGAATAGTGATTGATAAAAGACTGTGTGATTAAAAAGTAAAGAGAATTTTTGGATTTATGTGTAATATTATTTTATTGATAGAATGTGTGGTTGAAATGAAGAAAGAGAAATATAATAAGAAAAAAAATAGGTTTCAAATAGGGGCTTAGTTACTCAAAACTAATCACGAGTGAATGAAAAATTAAGGTCGAAATTATAGCTTAAAAGTAGAGAAATAGGAAACTAAAATTGTAATATAATGGAATATTCCAGGATACTTAATTGCTCTAATTTACAAATATTAGGGACCTTATCTGTAATTTTCCTATTCCTTAACCCAGCACAGACGACAAAATTCAATTTCAGACCACAAAACCCTAGTCAATATTTTACTTTCCTTTCTTTTTGTATTTAAAACCCCTTTTTTCGACAAATCAAAAGCGGAAAGCCTGTGCTCCCCAGATTCTCTCTTCTTCTCCTCAAGAACCCTGTATTTTTTCACCTTTTTTTCTTTTTATTATATAGCTTTTGTTTTTTAGGGATTTTTTATTGGGACAATGGAGGTTAGCAAATTGAGCTCTGATGTGAATGCTTCGAGGAAGATAATGGAAGCTGCAATGNCCCCCCCCCCCCCCCCCCCCCCCCCCCCCCCCCCCCCCCCCCCCCCCCCCCCCCCCCCCCCCCCCCCCCCCCCCTCTTTTTTTAAACAATGAGCGAATTTTAAGTTTATAACTGAAGGGCGCTTGAATCTTGGATTTTTCTTTTTGGCTTCGGTTTTTTATAGTTATTGAATGTGTTGAAGATTTGCTCAGAAGAGTGACAATTTACTGTCTTTCTTTTCTCTAGTGGTGTGACTCGTTATATGCAGTGTTTAACAATACAGCTTATAAATTTACTAGTATGCAAAACCATCCTTAAAGTTGTGTTGAGACTTCCCTGTGTTAACTACAGATTGAGATTAGAGTTTATTCCGCTTGGATACAGGAAAAAGTAAATACTGGAACTCTAAAGTGAATATCTGATTTTATTTATTTTTAATTGTAATTAATGTTTTCATTAAGTTGTTAAGCTGTTTAAACTTCGAATGGTTATTATTATTATTATTGGTTAGTTTAGTTTCAATATTTTGAACTTTGGCATTTAATTGAATGGGTAATTAGCACATGACGTCCTCACCTTTCATTGTTATTGTGGAAAATGTCCATACCTTTTATTTTTTGGCATTTTCACCTTTATTTCTACCTTTAATTGCGCAAGAGGTCTTTTTCACCTATTTTCTCAATTAAAATTCGTGAAATGACAAATATATCATTCTCTTTAAATAAAACAAAAAGAAAGAAAAAATTAATTGAAATCATAGTCCAAAATTTTTTAAAAAGCGCAAATGAGTCCTAAATAAATTATTAAAAGGGTAATTGGTACATAATATCCCTATCTTTCACCATTATTGCAAAAAAAATCCATACGTTTCATTTTTTTGGCATTTTCACCCTTAAGTACACATTTGATTGTGCAAACCATTCTTTTCATCCATTTTCATCTAATTTCTCAATAAATAACTGAAAAATAATGAATATATCCTCCTATTTAATTTTTTTTTTATTAATCCTTTAATAATTTATTTGGGACCCGTTTGGCACTTTTTAATTTTTTTTTAAAATTTTGAAATAAATTTAATTGGGACTCGTTTGCACTTTTTAAGAACAAAATAATTTTTTAATAATTTATTGGAGACTCGCTTACACTTTTTAAAAAAAATTGAGACTATGATTGTAATTAATTCTTTAGATTTTTTAATTTAAATAGGAGTGTATATTCGTCATTTCACAACTTTTTATTGAGAAATTGGATGAGAATGGATAGAAATAAAGGTTTGCACAATCAAATGTGTAATTAAGGGTGAAAATGCAAAAAAATAAAAGGTATGGACTTTTTTGCAATAATAGTGAAAGGTAGAGATATTATCTGCTAATTATCTTTTTAATAATTTATTTGGGACTCATTTGCACTTTTCAAAAAAATCTGGGACTATGATTGCAATTATTATTTTCTTTTTGTTTTATTTAAAGAAAATGGTATGTTCGTCATTTCACAATTTTTAATTGAAAAAATGGATGCAAAGGACCTTTTGCGCAATGAAAGATAGGAATAAGTGTGAAAATGCCAAAAAATGAAAGGTAAAGACGTTATGTGCTAATTACCCTAATTGAATTTAAGGAATAATTGAATTTGTGGAAAATAAGTTTTTCTTAGTTAATGCTGATGCATCTGATTCCATACTCACAGAAACATATAAAATCTGCTGTAATTAACTTAAATATGATACTCTTTACAGTTTCACTAAATTTCATGGTAGCTCAATATTCATATGATTACTATTTACTAACCATTCAATATAAACTGGTCATGTTTTTGGCACTTAGCCTTTTTGTTCCATGCTATTGACCATATACACTGCTGGTATGGAGACCAAGAAAAATTATTATTGTCAAGGAATGGTGAAAATAAAAACATGAGCACTAGGAATGAATGCTTGGCATGGAGATGTATTTTGAAGTAAAAGCTTTTAATGATGATGGTGTGGAATTTTCTATTGATAATTCAGCTGTTTGCTCGCTCATGCTCATGCGTGCTTTGTACGATGGACCTCAGTTTTGTTTATTTTGGTCCTCTGGAATCTGTCTTTTGGCCTATTGCTAATGATCTCCTTTTCGTCAAGTGAGCTGCGTTTAAACGTGTCGCATTCTGTTTCTTCTCTGTTAAGAGACATGTTTTCATGTTACGAGCTTAGTGTGAAGGCATTATATCATGCAGTATATTTATGTTGACATTGTGGCGGGTTTTGACCTTTTATTGAGGAATTACATTTTGAATCCTGCCTGCCAACCGCAACATGTAAATTGGTGTATTCTTATTTTTTCATTTTCTGAATATGAACTTCGGTCTTGCTTTGTATTATCAGCCGATAAATCATTGAGTGTTTGTTTGGGAGAAATCATAGAGATATAATAATTAGGAGCAGTCGGTCCCACGAAATGTTGTGGATAATAAGTTGTAGTATTTGTGCATGTGTGGTTGAATTAATGTTTGACTGCAAATTATAAGGAGAGAATATTTTTTTACAAACAAGTGCTAAGGTCTGCTTCACATGAATTTGTCATACAGTGGACCTATATTTGCTATTTAAAGTTTCTGGCTATTATGTGATTCCTAATTCATACTGTTTGTGGCATGTGTTGCTTAGCAATTTCTGTGCATGTTATGCAATTTTGATTTCATGCTTTACGTTAATTCATATATCACTATTACATTACAGTAATCCGGGCCCAGTAAATGGTTTTTGATTGATTTGGATGTGTAGACTTTGTTTGAGTTTCCTTAACAATGCTATGTTCACAGATGGGATCTCTGCTGGACGATGTTGATGGACTGCCAAACTTGGCTGGAAAAAGGTATTTATAGTTTCTCTCTATGCTACAATGTGCACGGGGAAATTGTGAAATAGGTGATATTCATAACATGTGCAGGTTTCCCATGGACGAACTTCTTAGAGTGGAAAAGCCTGGGCCAGAGAACAAAGATGGAAGTGATACAGAGGATGATGATGAAGATGAAGATGACGTTGATAATCAGGATGATGATGGCGCTGGTGATGAGGACTTATCTGGTGAAGAAGGGGGAGATGAAGACCATGATGATGATGAAGTGGATCCCGAGGCTAATGGCAATGAAGGTAGTGATGATGAGGACGAGGATGAAGACGACGATGATGGAGATGATGACGAGGATGGTGAGGATGATGAGGAAGAAGACGAAGATGAGGAGGATGAGGATCAACCACCTGCGAAGAAGAAGAAATGAAGTAGCAATAGCTGTTTATTCGACTTATTTCTTTTCGGTCGAGAGGATGTAATAGGGTGAGGGAGGTTTAGTTGGTCTGTCTTGATAGAATAGGAAATTTGGCCACCCTATTAACCAACTGCTTTTTTTCATTTGACAGATTTATATGTTCCCTTTTATGCAATCATTGGATTTAAAAGTATTATAAGATCTCGTATATTGAATTTGTCTCTAGTTACGTCTTGTTTGCCTGCGACCAACAACGATTACAACAAATCCACGAGTGGATTTCGATTTAAGAATGTTATTAGCCTTGGAGGATTGAAATTAAGAAGTGAATTTGTTGTACACGTGTAGTTGGTGTAAGCCTGTAAGGCCCACAAGATAAATATAAAAATTATAAATTAATTGATTAATTGGTGAATTAAGTTCACCAAAAAGAGGGTGACGAAATGGATCGGGTGGAGCCGTTGATGTGGTAGGTTGTCTATATCTAAGAGCAAATTCTCTTGACATATGTACCATATCTACAGAGTGGGGACGGAAACGGGCTCGATCCACTCATCAACTTAGCCGATTAGCTCACGTGAGCTCGAATTTATAGGAAATCGAGCTTAGGGCCAAACTAACCCGGGCCCAGTTATGTGGTCGCCTACATGCCGATATTTAAATTTCAAAGGAGGTATGAAAAATTAAATAGAGCTATGATGGTAAGATTTTACGTTGAAAGATGAGATTATTGTTCTCGTGACAAATTTTTTGACATCTCCATAAATGATTTCTGGCTGACAAATAAAATCTGCATAAGAATGACATTTTCATATTTTGTAACGGAAAATGTTACATGTACACCATGCTCCTACAGGTGAGGGGCTGTGCACCATGCAACCATCATTTCCCTTTTCTAACAAGAATGGATGCACGAGATGTCGACGTCGGTACGCTACACGAAAGAAAGATTTCGCCTTTTAAGATACACGCATTCTCCATAAAGATTTCGCCTTTTAAGATACACGCATTCTCCATACCAGGTAGACCCCACAACACGAAACCCAGCAGTACACTACTGCTTTACTGTACTTATCTTTTTCCTCCAGCTATTCTGTTCACTTTTTTACGTATTTTCTGAAGGAAAGCATAACAAAAATGGCCCACTGCCAACAAACTTCACATTATTCAATTCTTGTGAACCCTAATTCACCAAATCTCGAACCCATTTCCCCGCGTCACTGTCAATGTATGGTTTTAATAAATGTTGATGTTGTAACTAATATTATCTCTAATAGGCCGCTTGTAACTCATTAAACGTCCTTTTATCTTTGTATTTTTACCATTCTTTCATCCAAATTTGTAAATTTGTATCTTAAATGAATCTGGGCATGTGTTAAAAGAGAGATCTTGAGTATTACTACAAGTATTTGAGATGGGTTATTTGGTATTTCACTTTGTGTTTAGCTTGTTATTTTGCAGCTTCATTTTTGTGTATGCAGAGGATTTGAAGGCTGCAAATTTAAGTGTTGTTAACACTGTATTTATCGATGGGACGAGTCCCATTGGGAGGACAGACAGTGATTTTATATGTGCAACCATGGACTGGTGGCCGCCGGAGAAGTGTGATTATGGGACTTGTAGCTGGGACCATTCTTCTATGCTGAATTTGGTATATTTCCCTCTCACACACTTGCTTTCTTCTATATTTTATATCTGTGAGTATGTCGTTGTGTATAAATGTTAGCTTAGAGACTGAAACACGCCCCCTCACGTGTAGGCGCGGGTTCAAAATTTTCATCAAAGCCTTACAAGTGCGTACCTTATTGAACAACTTGATCTAAAAGTCAGAGGACATATTTGTATCATTTAAATCTCGTCTTCAACAGATTTCTGCTGATATTCTTGAATTTTTTAAGTCATGAACGTTTTCAGGATTTCAGTTTAGTTCTTGGAAGATACTCTGTTTTTCCTTCTTGGTGGTTACTAATTCATTCTAATGCTTATGGGTATTTTTCGTCTGTACGGTAGATTTAAATTACACGACTTAGGGGATTTCAATTAACGTACTAAATACTTGGACTAATTAGTTTAATTTGGTTATTTGGTGTTTGTTTCCTAAATCAGTTGACAAGTAGGTTATTTTTTTTGTTATCCTTATATATTGATGATTCATTTTTGCAATGTTGGATTTGTTAACATTAATTTAATAAAAAATAGATACTTCATAATATATGTTCGATCTTTCTTGCGTCCAGGATCTTAACAATATCGTTTTCCTGAATGCAATAAAAGGTAAGGATTGTTTCACATATTTATACACTGTTTAATTCGAATCAGGCGGCACAAGTTAATTTTTTCTTTTTTTAAAAAAATAACCATGTAGCTTTTTCGCCACTAAAGATCAGATTGGGAGGCACTTTGCAAGATAAAGTCATCTATCAAACCGAAGACCATTTGCAACCCTGCATTCAATTCGCTAAAAACAAGTCGGAGTTGTTTGGTTTCACCGAGGGATGTCTTCCCTTGTCCAGATGGGATGAATTAAATTCCTTTTTTAATAAATCAGGGTAAAAGCATATCTTTGTCTAAATTCGAATAGGTAAAGAGACATTGGAACTCACAATCGCCTTTGTCAATTCAATTCAGGGCTTTAATTGTTTTTGGATTAAATGCACTGAATGGAAAATCCATACAGTCGGATAATTCTGCCGTGGGAGCTTGGAGTTCCACAAATGCTGCTTCACTTATTCGTTACACTGTCAAAAAGGGTCATAGCATTTATGGTTGGGAACTTGGTAAGAATTCTTCTGTTCTACTGTTAACGTAGAATGCCTCTTTCGTGCATGTCACCACATTGGCCTTCAATAGAATCTGTGTGAAAATTGTATGGAAACAATGATAATAATCTAACAAAATGTCAGATGTTAAAATTTTTTGCTGATCTCCATTTCTTTGTAGGGAATGAACTGAGTGGAAATGGAGTAGGGGTACGAGTTGCAGCAGATCAATATGCATCGGATACAATTGTCTTGCACAACCTAATACAAGACATTTACAAAGGAGTTGATGTCAAACCGAGAATCATAGCACCAGGAGGATTCTATGAACCGAACTGGTTCAAACAATTCATAGATAAAGCCGGGGGATCACTGAATGTGGTCACTCATCACATATATAATCTTGGCCCAGGTATTTCAACCAGCAAACATCTGATTTTATTCAGCAGTTGATTATAAATGAATACACATCTTCTTTTCTTCTTTGTAGGAGTCGATGAGCACCTTATCGAAAAGATTCTTGATCCATCTTATCTTGATGGCGAGGCTGATACATTTAGGGGACTCAAGAACATCCTCAGGAGTTCTGCATCTTCAGCAGTTGCATGGGTTGGTGAGTCGGGAGGGGCTTACAACAGTGGCCGCAATCATGTAACAAATGCATTTGTGTTCAGTTTCTGGTAATACCAATGCTACCTTCCCACGCAACTTTTACGAGTTTTCAATTCTTATACCAGAAGGATATAATTTGTCGGCACTAAATTACAGGTATCTGGATCAACTCGGGATGTCATCAACTTTTGATTCAAAAACATATTGCAGACAAACTTTAATTGGTGGCAACTATGGATTACTTAATACCACGACCTTTGTTCCAAATCCTGATTACTACAGGTTCGTTGAGATAATTGGCCATATTTTTATTTTACCATGATTCACTCTTGTACAGCACCTAATACTGATTTTCTTATTGTAGTGCTCTTCTTTGGCACCGATTAATGGGGAGATCTGTTCTGTCAACAAATTTTTCCGGGACGAAGAAGATCCGTGCTTATGCTCATTGTGCGAAGCTATCTGTAAGTTTAATTGAACCTATTTTGTTTAATAAGAAACTATCTTTCTTTGTATAAATGTGGAGGTATTGTTTAGGTGTCGTAATTGGAACTTTTATCTTGCAGCAAGGTATCACTTTATTGCTGATAAATCTAGATGGCAACAATACTGTAGAGACAAAAGTCGACTTTAATGGAACTCTATTGCACCGGCACAAATATGGACATCATAGACAGAGATCGAAAGTGATTAAGATGCCTCGGGCAAATGAAGCTCTTGGAACAAGAGAAGAATACCACCTAACTGCAATGAATGGAAACATACAAAGCCAGACTATGCTGCTGAACGGGAAGGCTTTAACCTTAGATTCATCTGGGGCTATACCTCCTTTGGAACCTATTACAGTATCTTCATCTGAACCTGTAAGAGTTGCTCCTTTCTCCATTGTATTTGTTCATATGCCATATGTTGCTCTCCCCGCTTGCAAATAGGTGGGAGAAATCGAGCACTTAAGTCGTCCTGTGTATTTTTTTTTTTCACCCATTTTGGTGGTTGAGCTAATAAGAATTAGCACGTGTGTTTTTATTAGAAAATAAAGAACAAAGTGAATCTGTGACTATTACATGTAGAAAGGATGGATGTTTTGTTTCTAGAGGGTGAATTAATCACATTTTTAAAGATAACTAATTACATAGAATATCCGTAGGGCTTCGACTCTCTCATGATCTGAGACAGCCTCTTTTTCGTAATCAAGCCAGAGCAAGGTATATGTATTCTTAGACGAAGTGATCTTTAGGCTATGCACCGGCGTCATAAATCTTCTTTGCCTACCAGATTAAGGGATGGTCTTTGTTGAATACACAAAATTACACCGTCTCACTAACATTTTCAGATTACAACTGAAAATTGTGCGATCCAAGGAAATGAACGCTGATCAGCCTTGTATATAGGATGTCTTCTCCTCTTCAGGGTTGAAATGGTCAACTCTTTTGGTGTATGCATGATGCCTTCTTTCATGGGCGTACACTGCCGAAAAGATCATTAGTATCTGTAAATGTCTCTGTAAGAAAAGTGGTGTCTATGAACTCAACAAATGGCATCCCTGTATACAAACCATAACTTACATTTATCGAGCTCATCAGTTGTGTGTAATGGTCTGGGGTCAGTCGACCAGTTGTGATACATATATTGGACGGAGAATCCTCACAGTCACAGATATACTTCTTCCATGCCAGTGATGCATTGGTATAACTCAGACTTCGCCAGGTGCACATTTCCGATCTGTGAAATCAGAATTATATGGATTGCAGTAACTATATGAACGAACTTGTATAACAGTTAACTGAATTAGAAGAAGTAAATAAAAAATTGCAGTGGACAGAAATAAGATAGATGTCTTGGAGCCGAGGCCTGTGTTGAACACAGTGTCCTTAAAGCAATATTCGCCCCCTCACCGAAGTAATTCGAGCGCTTGTTTCCCAGGATACAGCGACGTGAACTGCAGCTGTACAACCGAACTGAAAGTATGTGCCGGAACGGAATCACCAAGTGACTGGAAGAAGACAGGAATTGGAACAGGAAGCAGAGGAACTTGTGCAATTGTTGTGTGTCTGAATGGAAGAGATTGTCGAGTATATATAGGCAAGGAGGAGCCTTAGCCTCTTAATGCACCCATAACTCCTTCATTTGAATTCTGACGTTTTGGAGTTACAAAATAAATGAAAAACGTTTTCATGGAAAAATGTAAAAAAAAATTCCAAAATGTGGCCAATTTTTTACTCATTCGGTCCGACATTCGTGTACGCAGGTCGC
The DNA here is from genome assembly GCA_903798255.1 of Fraxinus quadrangulata. Classification (NCBI taxonomy): domain Eukaryota; kingdom Viridiplantae; phylum Streptophyta; class Magnoliopsida; order Lamiales; family Oleaceae; genus Fraxinus; species Fraxinus quadrangulata. Next base: position 191,813 of record CAIGRB010018311.1, on the reverse strand, counting down.
GCCGACACAAGTTCAAGGCTCGAAGGCCAAGTCGATCCAAGATTTGCACCCCCCCTGCGGGCGCATAGGCCATGGAGGAGTCTTTATACAACAAATGGTTGCACCTTACAAATTATTAACCCATATATAAATTGGTCTACAAACTCATTTCTATCCTATGTGGGATAACTATTTAAGTTTTTCCACATTGCCACATTTCTTTTTCTTTTTCCAATGTGGGATGGTACTATTTATAGTTCTCATTTATTCCCATTTTTTCATTTCTAACCAATGTGGTATTGTAATCCCTTTTAAGGCTCCTCTTCAAATCCCAACTTCCAATCAATGTGGGATTAATTTCATATACACAAGTGAAAATCTATTTGCCAATCCATATATTTTCCAATAGTAACTTGGCACCAAAATTCCCGATTGGTTAAAATAGAACGGTTTGGCCTCAGGTGGAAGGTTGTTGGCATTGGAGACATTCGTTATGGCGTAGTTAACGACACTGATGAGTGAGAAGGTGACTCCCTTGGTAAGTTTGAAAATATCTTGAGCAGCAGCGTTATCTAGTGAGAAGGTGACTCCCTTGGTAAGTTTGAAAATATCTTGAGCAGCAGCGTTATCTACTCTAGGAATGATCTCCTGATTCTCCTCCAATGCAAAACTTGTGTTTGGGTTCTGACGCCACTCGTCCATCACTACACGTGTATCTGCAACCACACTGCTAATCAAAAAGAACCCAAATCACCTTGACACCGAAACTAAATGAAAATTTCCCTCCCTCGTCCAACCTTCAAATGATCCCGTGCCCTGATGTAAAGAGATTGAGACTGGGATTAGTGACTTTCCCTAGGCAAGCAAGGTTAGATTTAACTTACTTATGAACAAGGAGAAACACGCCACTCATCACGAATGTCCCGGCCACCAAAATCCATCCTACGATCACTAAGCTGCAGGTGATCGAGAATATAGCATCATACTCGAATAATGAATCTCTCTATATATGTATGTTCAAACTGCTAAAGAAAATAACAATCCTATGCTATATACACACCAGTATAGAATCCACCTTTTTCAACGACCAACGATCGCGATAAATCAATTAAGCCCTCTAATATAGATAAAAGTAATTTGTAAACCAAAATGATTCATGCTCAAGTCTACAACTAACAGAAACTTGCAGTGCCTTAGAACTGCAGCAGCTACATAAATAACAGTACGCCTCCTGCGAAGGGACTCAGAAAACTGCGTAATTGAGTATGTTTGACCTTTAGATCGATTTTGATTACGTAGTTAAGTAGACGTAGGTTATTACAAGGGTTTGAGAAAATTGCATATGTCGTCAGAATTATTTCCTGTAACATTGTGAAAAGTATCGGCAAGTTGATTGATGGTTATCCCCATGTTATCAATTTCACCTTTGAATCTAAAACTTGGCTTCTCCCGCGTACAAAAAAACTATTCCGGCTCTGTAGGTAGAGATATGAATAGTCATATGCAAACTGATTTAATGATCTACAGCAGTGAAAAGGAGGAGGAGATAAAGGCAACGGCATAGGCAGCGCGAGGATAGCCATAAGGCTTACGCCTGCAACAGCAATGGCGAAAACACACAACATGAACACTCCAAAGAAAACCAGCCAAATAACAGCAACGATAATTGGCCCAAGAGCTGAATAAGCTACTGACTGCAACAGAAACACACTAATTAACGTCGTTGAGAAAATACTGTACTCGTAATTTTAATTCTGAGTGATTATTCAAATGATCACATATTGAGTTCCACTTTGCTCGCAGAAGGTTTGCCTTGGGGTTTATGGCACTGAGGCTCTTACAAGCCAGTTTTAAGGATGACTTCTGTTCGACATAATTGTTACAATTGATATCAGAACAACCACCCTTTGTTGGTGGACCCTCGTTGCATAAGGCGCAACTTTGGGAGGGTTACTTGCCTCATAAGACTGATTTCATGGAATCACTCGGGTTGGGAAAATGATCTAATCGCTCGCAGAAAGTTCGCCTTGTTGGTTTATAAGCATTTTAGACGCCCTCCGCTTACAAGCCAATTCTTAACAGTAAGTTATGTCCAAAGTAGTTGTTACAACGTACCACGGGATAAAAACGCAAACATGCCTATACGAAATTGATGTGTATATGAGAATTACTTAGAGGTTATGGGAATTGCTTATATTCCACAACCCCAGTGTAGTATTCCATGTTAGAATGTTCTCTTTGCTGCCAACATCATCACTGTAGAATTGGTGGAGGTTTCAGCCACGATCCTCCTCGTATTCCATTCGGCAACCTCATTATATTCTTCATTTAATTCAAAAACCGCACTTAAGATAATTACGACTCCTCAATTTGTTCATGCCTGCTTTCATAAAAAATGGTTTGAGACACTTTTTCGACGTAAATTTTATCATGCGTACATACGTAACTAGGAAATGTGGACCCTGGAGGCCAAGGCCATGGAGATTAGAATCACGATGAGACGACAAAAATAGGGTTTGCAAGTACGAATACGCAGAAGAAAAAAAAAAGGCATTGATAGGTTTGATTCAAAATAAAACACGATTCTCTACCCATCCATCTATGTCGAGTATATATTGTTAACGAAAGAAGAAAAGATATTGAGCAACGTCTCTATGGGTGGGAAAATATTTTGGATGCGCGACCTTTATATATTGGTGCAATTTATGGGAAAAAGACTATTATTAGCTCTTTAAGCATCAATCCAAAATTGTGTAGTTGGAAATAAAAATTAAATAAATAAACAAATTTATGAACTGATACTTTACACGATGTGATTTAACATAATATTAGAAACAACTATCGTACTCGAAGAATTGTCTTCGACTTGCTTCATAAGCATTTGAAACTCGACTCAACATTCAGTGACAAAAACAGTAAATAGATACAATCCTCCTTCAATCTCAACATACAAAAACAGATGCAAGTCTTTGAATGTTATTTTCGGCTACCGTGACTCCCTCTACATCGCGTTAGAGCAATAACGGGACTTTTGAGTAATTCGTAATACAAGTGCCATATGAAAATAATAATAACGATGAGAACTTGTTATTCACGACTCCGTAATGGATACTTATTCTCACTACAGCATCTGTTGGTGCAGATCAGCAGCTTGTTGAGCTAATTCTACCACCATAGCCTCATCGAAAAATTTGTTAATACTTACGTCTTCAGACATTCCCTGACAAAAACCAATTGAAAAACCCAAAGTTAGCGATGACCAATGATTTGTTCGCTTGAACCATTGGAGCAGTCCAACTGGATCAAGCACAAAAGTGGCACTCTTAAACCAAAAAAGAAAAAGGAAGAAAAAGCCAAAACTCCTCAACACTCTTCAATAGAAAGTTCAAATGAAAAATGCCACTCAAGGTCGAAAAGAACGATTCGTTCCAGAGCTCACTATCGGCACAGATAATTTCTGGAATTATGTTCATTTACTCAGTTATTGCAAAAGGATGGCACAAACACTCAGATTCCAAACAGACCAACCAATTGGGACTTGAAGAAGTCAACTTTTAGATCTCATGCATCTAATCCAATACAAATGACGTCACTTAAGAATATTACAACCCAATAGAGGAGTTGTAATGCTCTCTCTGTGCACCATGGACTTCGTAATTAAGTACGAACAAAGATGAGCAGCCCAGCAAAACAATTATCTTCAGATTATGAGTAGTGGACAGAAACAACATTATACCTTACGACGCCTTGTCTTGACCATAAATTCCCGAGCTAAATGTTGGATTGGTGCTGGCTCCAATGGTCGCAATACAATGCTCTTATCGAGTGGATCTCCAGGGACAATTGCCCAGTGATCAAATGCAGAAAGACAAAATGCTTGGCCCTGGGTATGATACCTCAGGTCTGTCTCAAAACCAAATGATTCGATGACAGGTAAAAAGGCCTGGATTCCATGCAGGAAAAGAGTTATTACTACATAATTTCAGATGCAACACACATTCAAGCAAATATTTAGGGGTCAAAAACATGAAAATATGCAGAAAAGTAACTGTATGAGCAGAATTAGGGCACTCAGACCTTAACAATGTATGCCGGGGTCCCTGGTTGTGGAACGTCCGCAGTGACATGCCCACGCCTGCGTGATAGCACTGTGTATATGGCAGACACACAGTCTATCGGTGTTTGAATCTGAAATAAAAAATCACCATGTAAGTCCAATTGTAACCTAAATTTGATGGAGAAAGCATCATCGTGTTGTTGCCAGTTTCAATCTTTACAAATCTCTTACACTACATGATGTTAAGTTCTAAATTCAGCATATTATCAACTGAGAAGAAATATCAATTAAGCATCAAAAGCAATATAACAAGAGTTTTCAGACTGAAAGGTGGACCCATCATCATGTGAAATAAACAAAATTAGTTAACCCAGAAATGCAAGGCAAATGCAATATATCCTTGAGTTGTTCCTAGATGAAACGTGCCAAATACTAGCGACGCAGAAGATGGTTACCTCGACATAGTACACTGGTTCCATGAGCCGAGGGGTTGCCATGAGGAAAGCTGAATAAGCCACACGTCGAGCTGTTGGAATGATCTGACCAGTTCCACGATTCAATGGCTCAGCTGCAATTTTTGCATCAACTATTTTGAATTTTACATTTCTAATGGGCTCATCACAGAGAGGTCCTTCTCGAGCTCCCCACTGGAATCTGTCCACAGTACATTACTCAATATTGGAGGCAGAAATCATCCATGAAGAGAACCAAAATTTATAAATTACATTACCCCTGAACAATAGAATCTTTGACAGCATTCAGCAAGCTCTTATCAACTTCACTTGAGAGAGTGTCATCTAATAGAATATTAGGTCCCTAAAAAAATGTGTCAATTTTAAACAGAAAGATTAATCTTGATAAGTGAAATCAAAGCCCTTAAACGAGGGGAAAACAAAGGAATCGAATCCATTGATACTAAAGATATTTGATGAAGACTGAAACCTTAAATAACATTATAGGTACAGCCAGCAATCAAATTACCTGCTTATCGGGCCCAAAAGCCCAGATGGACCTTGCAGCAAGCAGATCCCAATCATATTTTGTCTGGAAAAAGTCCCCAAGTTTCTTCCGAGGCCAGTCAATGCTTACAACACCATTCTCAATGTCCTCAGCAAGTCCTCTCTCCAGTGGCTCAGCAATCTAGGAATTCACATTAAGAATCAGAAAATCCAAATTAAACAGAACATTCTCACTGTTATTCGATCAAAGCTATGTCAGGTGACTTTCTTACCATGGTAATCTTATTCTTCTTGTTAGGAGTTTCGGCAAAACATTTCATTGAAGAGGACTCAACGACTGTTTCACAAAATGACACAACAGGATCTGCAACCTATATTGATCATTATAGAAGAGAAGCAGAAGAAAAAGCACTCAGATGAGATCAAAATGAAAAGCAAACATTCAGTTTAAAATACAATACACAATTTTCACTTTAAAAAAAAAAAAAGTGCGAATGTTCACTTTAAAAATGGCAATGAAAAAGGAAAAACTAAAAATACCTTTACTTCTACTTCCGAGTACAGCTCCCTAAGATCCTTCATTATGGAATCCAGGTACAATTCTCCGGTACCTAAAATGGTATGTTCTCCCGATTCTTCAACCTTCGTAATTGCTAAAGGATAGCTCTTACTGATCTTCCTAAGACCCTCCACCATTTTTGGCAACTCACTTGGATTTAAAGGCTCAGTAGCCGTTTTCACCACTGGGAGAGTGTTGAATTGAAGGGGTCGGAATATGTATACATCCTCGTCACACTCCATATTACAAAGTGTAGCTGTTTTCATAATTGAAGCGTCTACACCTTCAATGAGAACCCAAGAACCAGGAGGGGCCCTACTCACGGGTATCCTATAACGAGCTTGATAAACCCATAGTTTTGTAACTTCTTTTGTGGTCATGTCCTCCTCATCATCTGGAGAATAGCCTTCTCCCAACACCCTTACTGTCTGACCTGTCATAATCTCACCACTGTAGACCCTACCGAAAGCATCAAAAACACTGCAATCAGATTTAGGATACAGTTTGGTCACGTTAACCATTAGAGGACCAGAGGGATCACAGTCTTCCATAGCCTGGTAAATTGTGGAATCCTTAGGTCCAGTATAGACGTACTCAATCTTCCGTGCTGCAGATTCTTTGGCAGATGGAATGTGTTGAACTAGCATGTCAGTAAAACCTGTGGCAGTCCCAAAAACTGAACTACATGCCAACCTAAGCAGAGGCCTAACATTTAACCGATAAGCTGCATTGCTGAGAGTCACCCCAAGTTCAGAAAGAGTTGCCTCCACACTCTTCTTATGTTCTCCAATCACTTGGCTGTATATTTTATAAAGAGGTTCAAGCACAAACTGGACAAAAGATCTTTCCACTCCATTTGCAGGTTGTTTCTTCTTGAAACTTCTTGTATCGGGATCAAAGTAATAATCACCCCAAAGACGAGAAGCAAACTTATTAGCATCAAATGGAATGCCATGGAGCTTGACATATAGCTTAGCAAATGACTGCAGTGTGAAAGACCATCCTGCACTGGCACTAGAAAAACAAACATTTCCAAGAGCTGGATCAACAGCTTGGACATTTCCAGCAGTTGAAGAGGCAGCAGTTATGTGGTTATTGATAACTTCAATAGTGTGCCTTAGCTTATGGTAAGCATCCTTTGGGGGCAATTTCAGTTCAGTTATCAACCTGTCAACCTGCTTATAAAACATAAAATGAGTACATGAAGAAACTCACAAGATCCCAGGATACAATTACTTTCACATGGAATACTCCACGTGCTTCAAAAAGATTGGGTGAATTAAAAAATTACCTTGTTTATCACAACAACTATAGGAAGGCGCTCTTGAATTGCATGGCGAATGGCTCTCTCTGTGTTTACCTGTGGAAGCAGAATATATAAGAACATCAGCAAACCTCTTAAATTTATCTTGCAGCAACTACAGGTGGCAGTTGGAAGGCATTGGCAAGCTGTACAAAAACAATTGATGTGTTAAACATCAAACAGAAAGCATATTAGCTAATAGTTGCTGTGCAATACCTAACACAAAAGCACATGGATATATAAAAACACTTACATATACAATGACCCTAATTTGGGCCAATATAGCTTGTCAAGCCTCAATACAGTTGGTCAAGATACTTGGAATGAAACCCAGCCTTCAAGAGGGAACATGATGATTTTGACTGAGTTTTCTCAATTTTATCCCCAGCAATGGAGCAGAAATATATTAAGGAAAGGATGAAGTGAAATTAAACTAACAGTAACTTCTTGTTATTGGAGTTCAGTATCACTTAGGATCCAGAAAGGTAAAGGCAGCTATAACTTCAGTTTCATGGTTTTAAGAGAGCCAAACAATTACATTTTTTTAGCATTCAATTGTGTAGCAGTCACTGTGTCATCCAAGATGGCAAGATCTTAAAGTGATTGGGAAAAAAAAAGACAAATTCAGGTGCCATGCCCTATAATCTTACCTGAAAACAAATTGGTGCGGTAGTTCGCAAAAAGCTATGGGCATCATAATGGTTGCGACGGATGAAACGTATAAATAATAAGTAGGAAATTGCTTGGAAGGACCAAAGTAATGAGAGGATATGGGAAAAACTCCTCTTTAAAAATATACTTAAAATACAACTTCGTTGACAGTCAACAACTTATAAAGCAAAATCTTTCATTTCAACTTTTTGTTCAATTTTTTTGCCGCAACTGAGATGATTTTGGAGGGTAGTGAAGATAAGAAAGGTTTTATTAGAGTTTTGGTTTGTATATGGACAAAGTGTTATGAACAACATAACAGTTGAGATGGCTGCAAAAGCATAACAGCACAGGTGGCACAAGTCAATTGACTACAACATACAGATAATAGTACATGATTTGGCACAAGAATACAGATAATCGTGCTAACTAAGACGTCTTAGTATTAGCATTCCCACAAGTAGGCAGAGTTCCCAAATCACAAAAACCATGGCATACAGTTAAATAAATTGAATAAATGTTACCATCACTCCTTCTGCAGCATCCACAACTAACACTGCACCATCAGCAAGCCTAAGAGCAGCTGTCATTTCATCTGAAAAGTTAACATGACCAGGAGTATCCATGATGTTACAAAGGTAAGATTTTGAACAGCTATCCTCGAGAACCAGCGACATAGGAACTGCTTTAATAGATATCTTCCTCTCCTGCTCATCTATCCTTGTATCTGTGTACCGCATATGCTTCTCACTATCCTGATCAAAAGTCGAAATATGATGTGTCTGCTCCACCAACATGTCCATAAACAGTGTCTTTCCATGATGTATGTGCCCCACCAAAGCAACATTCCGAACCAGTTTTGGATTTGACATAAGACCCAAAAGAAACTGTGTTGACACATAGGTTGATGAGTCCTTGACCCCCAACTCAAACTTGAGATTCTTGACAGGTTTAATTATGGGTTGCTCCAATGGCTGCTCATCTTCATCCATGACCAATGTCTCAACTTCCTCACCATAAACCTCCTCGGCAGTTGGGTAGTACTTTTTGTCCTCAGCGAGGACAATTTGACTGTCCATATCAACATCATCAGTAGTAGTTAGCCAGCCATTTGATTTCCCAGGAGTGTGCTCATCATCCGACATGGGCCTTGCATCATCAGCTCTTTCCTCAAGTTCCTCATCTTCCTCCTCCCTATCGCTCTCCTGATCAGACTCAATTTCTGGTCCAATGTAGTTACCAAACTCATCATATAAACTCTCATCCATTGATCTGAAAAATCTGCCATCGAGTAATTTTTATTCTCAACTACTTATGAATACGGTACAAAATCTATAATTTACAGCCTAAGAAACAGTGTCAATTATTTTAGCAAAAATGAGCTAATCCCTTTCCTTACAACATAAAATTATTGCTTTCAGAAACTAAATAGTCCATGCTTAAACTTGAGATTTGTTCATACGAAATGAAAATCAGAATAGCTAAGTGATTCACTGAAGTAACAATGTGAATTCATGCCAATAACACTTGTGCTTTAATTTCTTGTTCAAATAAGAAAAATTCTCAAAAAGTATTTCAAAAAGCATTCACGATTTTATACCAATATATACATATGATATACAAATCATAAAAATAAGTTATGCCACAAACTAATTTCTACTGTACTAACTAAAGGCTGCAGCTTTAGAAAACCATCAAAAGTATACTTTTACATACAAACGGGACTAAAATTTTAACTTAGTTATTGTAGGATAAACTTACTTCGAAACTACAAGTAAATAGCATTTTCAGCTCGAGATTTAGAATATGATTTGAAATTAACCAGCATATATACACTTAATTGAAGACTTTTTAAGATAATAATATCCATTGTTTTTAATTTTTTCAGGTAAATAATTAAGTACTTCTCTCTAAATATTAAACATCACCGTTGCACACCTTATATATATTTCTATAAAATTCAAATTCCAAAAACATATAGCAAAAAGAAAATGAAGAAATTAATGTTGCAGTTAGAACAATAACACAATTTAATAAATTTAAGTAAACAACATTACAAAAATATTCATCATAACGATTTCTAAATATAATAGGTATATATTGCCCGAAGAGAGGAGAGCCTACCTTGCAGAGAGAATTAATAACAATGAACTAGCAAATGGAGTTTGCGCAGGCGATTAGAGAGAGAGAGAGAGAGAGAGAGTATAGAGAGAGCTTCGAGACGGTATGGAGGGAGAGTTTTTTCCACTAGTGTGTAGAAAAGGAGAAGGGAACGGCGCCGTATCTATTTGGAGAAACTTTTCACAAATGGTCACCGAAGTACAAGAAAATTTTCAAATTACTCCTCAAAGTATTATTTTACACCTTTAGTCACTGAAGTTACATCACGGTATATAATTGACCACTATGTTACTCGACTAAGGTCATTTGAGACTTCTGCCTGGACTTTGAACTTCGACGTGAAACCGACATTATAGCAAATAATTTATAATTCCTTCCAACTATCATCATATTTCACAATTGTCTCAGTGTTTCTAATAGATGCGATGGGACATTAATTATCTAACATTGAATTGATAATCTTAATTTTTTTTTTAATCTTGAATTACTTTCAAACATTGAATCTTTAGTACTCTTCACAAGTCCAGATTACACTTGACAAGTGGGCACCAAGATCTGACCAATAACTATAAACAAAAACTCACGACTTTTTAGTATCCAGATATTGGAAAACTATATTGAAGGAACTAATCATCAAGTCTTTGAATAATTAATGTTAGGCTACGTGCACCGCTTTACGCCTACTAATTATTTTGTCACTTAAGCTAACGTTTTCTTTAATGACTTGTTTCCAATCAAATTGTAGTAACAATTTGGCCATTACCAAATACTGAGCTTAGAATTAAACTGATAAGAAGAAAATATTTAAGTAGACTTTTTTATCCTTTGAACGGGACGACGGATCCCCAAAACGAATAATTGTCTAATACTTCGATTACTTTCGTTTCCCAACATACCGAGATATTTGGTCCTATAATTAGATTTCACTCAAACCATAGAGTTCGCAAATAACAACTATTGATGTCTTAAGGAATTAATGTAATTCATAAAGCAATCAATGTGGAGTTTAATTCTCTCTAACATGATCATCCATTAAAATTAAACTCTTACACAAAATGGTCCATTCCAATACACTTCCAAATTTACCAAATGTACTAGTGACACTACCCCTGATATCCTCTCGCCACGCTCAAACAAAACGTTCACTCCAATTAGTGAAATAGCAACTATTACAAGACTTAACGAATAGAATGCCAACCTCTTATTCTACCGTCATGGACAATTAATTCGATCAACATACAAATAGCATCTCATGTACTCTCCACCATTTTCTGTATTTCACACATTAATCGAAGACACTAGTACACATGCTCAAAATAATGCAATTCTCTTTTATAGAAAATTAGTAAAACCCTATTATTATTCAATAACAATTTAAATGTTTATGTTATTACAGTAAAGTCTTACAATTTTTGGACATATATCCCATTAGAATTGAGATATCCTTGCCCAACTACATCACAAGTAGTGTCACAATCATGGCATGCACTGCAGGAGAATGAGCCATGAATAGACCAAAACTAGTACAGTTATCGCAATCTGCGAAATCAAGTATCGTGTCTGTCCATTTGTACGTGTAGCGAAAGTTATTCCTCGCCGTAATTTCTAATCATATTGTAGCATTGCTTGCCAGTCACCCCATTTGTTTAGCTAGCACAATTCCTGACGCAATTAGTCTCTTCTTCTTCGTTAAGCAATGACACCAAAACTGGCCTCAAATAATTAGCTCTTCAAACACATGAATGCTCGACTACTTACTATTGCTGCTGCATAATGTACTTCCATGAAGTCAACTCAGACGGGATCAAACCTTCATCACGGGAAAGCACGGCCTGGGCCATGAGCTTCCCAAGCCACCCATGGAACAGCAGACCTCTTGCCCCTAACCCAGTAAACAACCAGTACTTACAACCACCATTATTACCACCACCTAACAAGTTATCAATACAGCCAAGAATTGGAAGCGATCCATCTGCAGTGAGTGGAGGCATCGCCCTTAGTCCTGCCATTGCGCCAGTTATTGTCCATTCTTTAATGGGTGGGTACACAGCAGATGCCTTTGGTAGAAGCACTTCCATCGCCTTAGCAGCTTCCTCCACGGAAACATCCCTTGAGTAATTTGAAGACTTCCATTCCCATGTTGAACCCATATGTATACTGCGAGCACCTTGTACAGAGAGCCACACGTCTGACAAGATTGAGGGGCTATGTACCGGATAATCTTTTCTGCAACAAATATTAAAAGATATATTATTAAGAACTGTACTCTCTGGATGGAAAAATAAATATATGGACAAGACATTGAAACAATACCAAGTTGTTCATCATGGAGTCATCACAGAACAATATAAGATGAGCAATTTTTAACTGCATAAGCACCGAGATGTCAAGAGAAGCTATAGCATCTCATACCATGTATGTTTGGTAAAACTTTTTGTAGATTATAAGTTGTGGCCTACGTAATATGTGGATAAATTTAGTGGGTCCCACAAAATGTATGGAAAAAATTTGTGGTCTCACGAAATGTGTAGATAAAAATGACGTTTGACCAACTTATAAGCTTGAAAAAGCTTTACCAAACATAGTGGTTGGAATTTTGTATAGATAAAAAGGATGTTTGACCTACTTATAAGCTTGAAAAGGCTCTACCTAACATAGTGGTTGGAATTTACAAACAAAATCTATATGCTTATTATTGTTGCATTGCAGAGCATAGCATCATGAGATTTACCTGATATCATTAGTAAGCTGCAAGTGAGTAACTAAACCTCTGCACATCCGCAACGGGAGCCTTCCCGAGAGCTCTGGCAAAAAGGCTGCCCTGGCGCCTAGACAAATAATAATTGCATCGTATTCCCCTGAAAACAAATAGTGAGTTTCATGTTGATTGTGCAAGGCTGAAGGTTGATAGATATTATGGGACTGAAAATGTCAAGTGTAAGGCCCAGGCCCAGGCTCAAAGCTGATGCCTGTCCCTCTATGGAGCCTTTTGTCTTAACTTAAAATTGTTCCTTACAAGTTACATTACCTTTTCAATTGCAAGTAGCAAGACCATTTTTAAGATATATATAGTTATTTTATATTTTTGGTAAAATGAATACTTGTAAGCGCCCAAAGAATGTCAAATGACTGAAAAAGATATTTTGCTATTTTATGTATAAGAGACTTACATTTGAAATATTGCAAAGCAATTAAATTAAATTTTATTATTTTAACTTAATTTAAAAGGTTACTAGTTAAAAGAAATTATTGTCTTAACATTACTTTCTAAAATATTTAACATTTGAAACTACTTTTAAATATGTTAAAATTTTAAATTGTTTTAATTACTGTGTAAAGGCTTATTAACTTTTAAATACGTTAAAATTTTAAATTGTTTTAATTATTGTGTAAAGGCTTATTAACTTTTAAATATGTTAAAATTTTAAATTGTTTTAATTAATGCGTAAAGCATAAATAATTAAGGAACTTAGTGAAAAACAAATAAGTACTAGAAGTAAATAATAATAATAAAATAAAACCCTACCAAGCCAACTTGTTTGCTTAATATTTAATATTTAAATCAATTTGATAATTGATTATTTTGATTGATAATATCGAAAAAAAAAATCTGAATTTGTAACTGCAATATTTTGAAAAGCAACTTGTTCTTTTAAAAATTATTCCCCTTCTTTTCAAATAAAGCCTTTTTACTTGAAAGTAAACTTTGAAAAAAAAAAAAACCTTAAAGCCCCCATTTCTTAAACCTGATTTTTCCTCAAACTTACTTGCAACTCCACATTTTATGGGACCTACAACTTTTATCAACTATTCAACCATACATTTCACCAACTTTTATCAAAATCAACTGAAATCTATTTTTTATTCAAACCAAACATGGGCTAAGTTTGATTTATTAAAATATTTGACAAAAAAAATTATGAATACAAAATAGGCCACTAATCTAGATCGAGATAATTATCCCCTCTAGTTAATTTAGTTTATGCATTAAGAGAGCATTAAACTTAGTTATAGTCCTATCACGGATGATGATTTAATTATCTCCTTGCAGTTTTCAAAAGTTCAGTATATTTCCTCTCTTAGGAAGGCGGAACTTATAGCACACAATGCATTCATTTAAAAACCTAGGTGGTTATATAGATAGACTTTACAATTGCACGAGGAAACTTCATACTTAACACGTGATTATGCAATCAAAGAAATCATGTGGAGGATACCTGCTAGTTCTAAGAGGCTCTCAACAGATTTCTTGTGCAAAGTCAGTTCTTTCCGTGCAACACCCACCTTGGACATCTCTTCTGCTAGATTTTCACATGCTCGGTACAGTGCCTACATGAATATCACACAAAAGGACATAGTAAAAGAAATGATCCGGAAAAAAAAAATTCAGACATTAAAATCATTAAGCCTTTTCTAAGAACCTCAAGATAGCATTGAGAATTAATACTCAGGGCTTCGGGCATATAAAATGCCAAGTTTAATGGTACAGAAATATCAGGCACAAGACTCTGAGCAGAATCCTCATGAATGGACTCTATTCTGCAACCGGTAAGGCAGTTCTCAGAATTCTACTCATAGAAAATAAGATGAATCAGCATCAGCATGAAGTCAAGTTGAAACTCCTTGCTTAGTTAGCTAGTAGAAAAGGACTTACACCAATCATTAGGTCCAAATTCTTCGAGCTGACAGCTGGTCTTAGGATTCCTCTGAAGTAAATAAGTGGATATCAAAGGGTGTTACTTGTAAAGAAAAAGGAGAAATTTAATCTGCATCATAAGATGAACTCCATAATGTATATGTAACGCTTAGAGGTGCTAGAGTTTGGATACAAAAGTCGTTCACGGAAAATGGTCTATGCTTGGAAATATGTTTATGATTTACTCCTATTCAAGTCTTCATGCAGCCAATATTGTCTTCGATATGGTAATAAAAAAGTCAACGAGAAATCATTGGAGAGTGGTTATTTATTAAGCCGGTGAACACTTCTGTATAGGAATATGGATATGTTATGGAACCATTGTAAGAAAGAACAACCTCCTCTTGACTATGGAAGGTTCACTGTTTGAGGGAGAGACTTGTTTTCCCCTGTCTACTAGCTTAGATAGTGCACCCTCAGCAACATTAAGAAGATTTAAACTCTCTTTCCAGCACTCTGCGCCCCGCCAAAGTAGCTTAACTACAAAAGTAAACAACCTCACTCAAAAATAGATCATGTTTTCAAATACTAATACCTCTAGGAAAATTGCAAGTCATTGAAAAGATAGTTGGACAGAAATTGAAAGGAAAGCTCATAACAGGAACAGGGCTAGATAGATATGGACCTTTTGGGGAGTATGGATGCAAGAGTCCACCAGCAACTCCAGAGGCACCTCCACCAATGCCGATCTGATCATAAATATCAATGCACACATCCAATTCCTTGGAACTGTGCTGCAAGCACAAGTACCCAGTAATTGGTGAAGGATGAAAGAAAAGAGGGAACCAGCAATTTTGAATCGAGCATTTATACAAAGACAATTTAAAGTTAAGGCACGATAATTGCCTAAACTAAATCAAATTCTAACTTAGGTGAAATGGAGAACCATAAAAATTTCTCCCAACAAAATTAAACATTAATAAGATCAAAGTACTACAAAAAAATGAAAATTGCATCATAATCATGGTGATTACAAAAAAAGCGCCAATTATCAAATGAGTCAAACACATATAATCAAAACTGGCATATCATACTCTCAAGGCACAAATATTCAAATGAACTTTTAATCATATTTAAGGCTCACTTAACCACCAACTTCAAGGGTTTACTACCCATTTTCTAGTTCATTATTCCCAAAACTGAGGATGACAAAAGTGGAATAAAGTTGTTAGTTAACCACTGGTTCATTGTTATATACAACCTATGAAAAAAGGGGTAAAGTATATTTTTTATATACACAACTCTTATTATTTACATTTTATTTCATATGATTATTCTCCTTGATGCTTGAGCATTGGAGGGCCAACGCTAGTGCAATCTGGCACACCCTCTAACGCTCGCCTATTTTGAAATTATTGCCAAGAGAGAAAAGAGAACGAATTGATGAAGAAATTTACAACCATACACATACTATATTCTTTTGATAAGACAAATTTAGACTATGCTGTACACAGATATATATGGTATTTGCATGCTCGTGAGTATACTGGCTCCAAAACTCATAAACCTTGGAGCTTTTTCTAGAAACTTATACGATAGAAGATTAGAGAAAATATTATTGAGTCTTTGGCTATAACTAAAAGAATCTATTTCTATATATAAGAAGACTTCATTTTCTTTTTATATATTCAGGTACTAGAAAACTTCATTTTCGATCACAATTCAATCAGTTGGTCTAAACAGCTCCAAAAATCCAAAGAATATTCTACCATACAAAGAACAAAAGGTTGAGAGAGAGTACATTGAGCAAATGCCAAGCTACAGACAACCCAGCGAAGCCAGCACCAAGAACTGCATACCTACATTTTTTTATACAACAAAAACGATTTAGACAAGAACAACACATACAAATAACTCTACATATATGTTATAGAAATAGAAAGAGGAGAGAGGCAGCACCTGATGGGTCGATTCGAGAGAGAAGCAGAAGAACGGCACGAAACAGTGACCAAGGAAGATGATATATTAGAGTCTAATAAAGGCATTTCGGGTAGACTTCTGGGTACAGTGGATATGTATCCACCATTGCCGATGCGTACCCTTGCTAGCTTAATCAATGAAGAGAAAATTGGACTACTCGTCCTCAATCTATTGAAGCGAGTGCAATCTCATTCTTAAATCTTTTTTTTTTTTGTTTAATTCCAGTATGATCCCCAACTTATAGTATTGACTAATGCTACTTTGGGTGGCAAACAGGCCAAGCAACTCTTGAACTCGGCTTGTCCCAGATTGGTCCATGTAATACTTGAACTTGTTTTGAGACGAACTATAGATCAAGTTGAGCTTACTTTTTTTTTCACAAGTCATGCCTGGTTGGATCGTGAGGCCGAGTCTTTTGAGCTCATGAGCCGATTTGCTAAAACATATAGCTCTTTTTTATTAATATATTTAAAAAATGAGCCATCTCAACTTGACTCATTTGGACTCGTGAAAACTCGTAAGGCCCAGGAGCCAAAGGTCGAGCCGATCATAAGATTTGCGCACAAGCCAAGCTCAGTTCGTCAATAGAGACGAGTCAATCTAAGTGTCTATAGCCCACACCTAATGCTATTTAGCATGATAAAACGTCAATTTAATTAGCATTACAAAACAATTCCAACTAAATAGATCTTATATTCTTTCACAAAAATTTGTTATAATGTGAAAACGATGTAACTCTTCAACCAACTACTCGATCTGTTAGGATGTTTCTCTATTATTCATACTTCTCCAAAAAGATCTACTTTAGAGGCACGATAAAATCCCCACGAATCTACTATTACAAAATGGAGTCGTTTGAACCTTTTCAGGTTTTGTTGGGAGTATTTGAAGTGCTTTGTTGTATTAGCTTGGCATCCAACCAAATAAATTGATCTGCGTGCAATGATATCAATACGTTATTATTTCAGTGTACACCATAAATGACAAGCAACTTTATTTTTCTGATATTTCATCAATCTTCATCCACCTATGACCCCGGGGTCGGGTTAAGCATGCATATAAATATCATGATTATTCGTGGTTCAACCTCAACCTCAACCTCAAGATCCCATCAAAACATATAAAATTGCAATATTAGCCCAAAAATTATAATCCCGATGACTGAAGCTAACGGTGCGCTGAAGAGAGATCACTGCAAATTGCAATATTACCACTCCGTAATAGTTTGAGTGTGATCCCTACTATAATATCAATTCTCCGTGCTATGTTCTCCAATGTGACCATGGCATGCTGACAAAAATAAGTCGTTAACCCAAAAATTCGTTGTACTTGAAAACACAATCATAAAGCCTCCCCCCAAGGAATTGTGCAACCTCCAGGTGCTTCACCTGAAAAAGAGATGAGGAAAAAATGATTATTCCATAGACTGATGACACAACAGAGGGAAAGGGGGAGGACTTTTATGCTATATTGAATAGTTACCATGCCAATTTTCAGGGAATCACATTTAAACTGAGCATAGAGGTTAGTCTCAATTCCACGGCCCTGCACAAAATTTAAAGATAATAATTTGAGATGGCGACAAAGTAGCCATACCAATGTGGAGAGAGATAAGGCAAAAAGTGAGTCTGTCGATGTGTTGCTTCTTGACATGGTCTCAACAGGCCAAAGAATCATCAATACAGACAGGATCAACGAAGAAAACTAATAGATCAAAGTTGAGATACTTGAAACATCTGATCCAATAGTTACTAGATCTACATCCCAATCAATTTCAAATTGGGTGGTTGTAAAGAACATAGCATACCGACATTTGATCTAAACACCACCATTCTTCCCCATGTTTCTAATCTAACTTCGGTGGTGTTACCTTTGTTTCTAATCTTACTTCAAAGTGCATTTTTGCTGGGTTACATAGGCCTTAATAATGTCAATTAATTAACTAAATTTTTGGAACGAATGCAGCGGAGAGGAGAAACTAGAAAGAACTAGCTCGTCTCAGTTGAACATAACGTCTCATGTATTTTTTATATCCTGTCATGTGTGTTAGAAATATGGTTTTTAGCCTTTCTAAAATCACCCAAAAGAAAATCAAAAGATTGTTTTTCACAAATGCCAGTCTTACAACCAAACCCAATTCTCTTTCAAACATATAATTAATTACACCTACTTTATGAAAACCCTATCAAAACTAACTCCCGAAGATGCACCATAACCATCTTGCAACATCATTATGTAAAAATAAGTTATATAGAGAACATTTTTCAAAGTCAGGCAACATAATGAATGCTAAACGAACAGAAAATGTTATTGCAAACAACCATTATAAATTAATAAAAAGAACGTTTTAAGTTACTATCCAATTTCTTTGATACAATTCTCGTACAAATTCAACATGGAATTTACATGCTTTGGTAACACGAGGTAAAAGTTCATTTGTAGAACTTCAACTACCTATGTGTCCAACATATAACCCAATTCAACATGGAATTTACATGCTTCGGTAACGCGAGGTAAAAGTTCATTTGTAGAACTTCAACTACCTATGTGCCAACAAAATCAAATCTTCACCAACCATATCAAGCCAAATTAATTTTTTTTCTACAATCTACCTATCACTCCTTTAGCATATTCTAGTGGTATTGTATTGCTCGTGTACGTGGAAGTTTCTTTAAATCTACAATACAAATTCTTCATCTGTTTAAATCACCCATGTCTTAATTTATCCTAAATTGGTGGCACTTTTACTTGTTGACATATGTTCTCATTTATTATTTTATTCATTCTATTGTAGCCACACATCCATCTAGCCTCATTTGTTCTTCGTTTAGTTTACAATGATTTTGTCTTTGGACGGACAAAAGCTCAATTGCAGAAAGCATAATTGGTGGGAAAAATCTCTTATCTAACTTCTTCTTCTTCTTCCTTTTTTTTTTTTCTTAACCCGGTAGGTATGTTCGATCACATAAACATAATACTTATCCATTTTGTTCAATTTGCTCTAACTTTTTGCAATACATTCTCTTCAAAAATATGAATCCAGATACATAAAAGAATAACTACATAGGATAGCTGAATCCTTATTGAGTCCTATCATCATTTTTCTACTATGACTAAAAGGACATTCTATACATTCATCTTTGTTTTTAGTTAATCTTAAACCTTCAGATTTCAAAGTGCTCTTTTGAAGTTCTTAGAATCCACCCCTTTCCTAACACACTATTAACTAAAACCATGTCAATACCGAAGAAATATACACTAGAGGACCTCTGTCAACATCGAAGAAAAATACACTAGAGGACCTCGTCTCAGATATTCTGCGAGTTCATCCATGAATAAAACATGTTTAAGAACTCATTGGCCATGGCACAACCTTGACCTATAGTCTAGATCTCACATTCATAATTGCTCCATTAGAAACATAATAGCATTAATATTTATGTGCAGAAATTCATTTTTCCACTGGCATTCGCCATAAAACTTCATTTGGCACTCAATAATATGATTTTCTAACCCATAAACATCATATTAAATCTTACTTCTCCATACTCTTCCATCAATAGCCTACCTTTATTTTTATAAATAGCCAAAATTACATGCATTTGGAAAACCACACCAGGAGCTGAAAGCGTTCAAAATGAGATTTTTTGGCTTCGCAACTGCATTGAACATGGAGCTGCTCATTAAAGATAAAAGTACATTGAACCTTAGAATCACAATCCTTGGGGCAATTACATTTGACCTCTACAACGAAGATTTTATTTTGATTAGAGACTCAACAAATCCATGATTCCCAAAAATTGATGTTTCCCGTTATGATCCTATTTGTAGAATGTGTGTGATAGTAATACTTGTCAACTCTTTCTCTTCAAGTCTCGCCGAGATTATCACTCAACTCAATTCAGTGACAACGACTATTACATTTCTATTATTTCCCTACATGTTGCAATAAGGTGAATATTCACCACAAAAAAACTAACCGAGCACAATATGAATCAATTCTTTCAAAGAAACAAACTCTGGAAGAAAATAAATGCAAGTTCATAGCGATATATGTTTTACAACTGTACAAAAGAATTCTCATATAAAGCACTCACCATTCCCTCCATAATCACTAAGTCAGCATCACTTGCCAAGTAGGCAAGTTCTTGCGATATTCTTGTAAGATCAATGACCTGTAATAATATATAAGACCACAATAAAGACAGTTGAACAATCAAAATGAACATGTATTCGAAAATCATAGAGAAAAAGATCACATGCAGTAAAGAAGATTTTCTACTTACCGGCAAATCATTACCCGAGTTGGCGATGAAAAGATTTGAAGTATCAACCCCCACAAGCTTCCCATTCTCATCCTTTAACTGTAGAATAACTGTTAAGTACCAGAGCCAACCTAGATTTTGAATTACCATAGTACCAATACATAAGCGTTCAACTACCTTCATGATAATATCAACTAGTTCAGGGTAAGTTACGTCATTGATAGAAGGCAAATCATTTGCTGCCAATACAACCTGCCAAGAAAGCAATATGTTTGAAATTGACTACAAACAGATAACTGGAAGATCCAAATATAGTGCAACACAACCGCAGCTAGATGTAATGTTATATTATATCTTAGGACAAGCTTGGCTATCAGACTTCCCATATTGTCATATATCAACTTTGGCTCGTAAATCAATTTCATTTATCGAGTGGTATTTTACCTTTCTGTTCACCTCGTTTTAAATTATTGATGAACTCGAGTATGATCCATACATTGAGACTCAAGATGTCCTACTCTTTCTACTATTTAGAGTTGATTAAAAAACAAGAGAGCTTGGTATGCTGTTTGTCTTCTCCAGATGGATTATGACGTAGTCCTACTCGATGAAGAAATAAGTCTCATCAACAGTACGGGTTTTCATTGGGGATGGCCATAGTTGCTATAAGCTGGTCTCTTTATAACTTGATCCTGATTTCACCATTCAAATGACATTCAAAAAAATAAAAATAAAAATTATATATATGTATCAAGGTGGACATAGGAAAGAGATGGTAAATGTAACTTTGCATGCTTGGACCCTTGAACCACCTCATCTAAAGTTCAAGCTTTTAGAGAGAGGACATATTTATTTACTTTAAATTAGCCTTTAACGTGTTTCCTCACATGTAGGTGGTTCGGATCATTGAACTTCAGAATGGTACTTCTCTCTACTGGAAAAAAAATTAAAAGAAATCTGTGTCTAATACATGCACATTTGCGTGGTTCATATTAGTTTCAAACTTCAAATCATGGGAGGCTGATTTTTCCAACAGCTCAGATCAACTGTCATGAGGGATTTTCTCATTACATTTGATAAATGTAACATTTGTGTCTAGTCACATAATCAAATTAAGGAACTGCATACAAAATAAACAAATTCAACTCATATCAAAGAGATGGGTACAGCCAACGTCAATTAAACTCATCCACATGTCATGTGCATATAAACAACATCAAGAACAGAACTGTTATAATAAATTTCAAGCAAATCGTATTTTCTTAAAAAAAAAAAAAAAAACTGTTCTATGGGCAGTATAATGAATAACAAGCTTCACAAATCATACCTGTACACCATGTCGAAGTAACTCTCTAGCAAATGGCAATATACCCAAAATAATATCTGCGCCAGAGTTATCTACAAAAATTACAGCCTGCATAATAGACGAGCAAGTTACTGAAGGCAAACATGTGTCATAGATTAATGCATAAAAGAAAATAATTGAAGAGACAAATATCAAGAGACAGTAATTAAAAGTCATATAGTCATATGTAAACTAACTTTTTTCCATAATTTTCTGCCCCATTTAGATATGAAATTGTCAAGGTCATCAATAACCCAGGGTCGAGGGACAAGGTTTTGACAGCTAGCTTGAAAAGACATGCCATCCTTTGCAAATAACTCTGCAAGCTTCAAGATACATTGAAAAAGAAAGTTGATGTCAATCAAGATTCACAGAGAGCTATTTAAACCTAAGATATATCCATGTTCTCTGAATAATTGATGAATATTGCATATCAGCACCAAAAATGGGTTGGAAAACTTTGAAACTTCATAGAATGTAAACAGATAAAAGATACATCATGCTTCATTAATAGTAATCAACATGATTAGTTTTGTTGCAGGATGGCATTCAAGAGTTAGATTTTGGTGAAATGGCTACATAAGTCACGTGTAGGTCCTCGGTTGTATTACATTGTGTAGCATCACAAAAGTACAACATGAGACTGAAATTTTTAAAGATTGGTAACATGACATTTAACACAATTGCCTCCGCTTGTAGTAGTTGAAGAGCAGCAAAGTGTCAGAAACTTTCAGCTTCAACAATGGAAATTATGAAATTAGGGGCTAGAGACACCAAACAGATGCTTATCTGACTAAAGAAAGATGAGAACAACTGGGTAATCCAAGGCCAAAAATGCCAAAAACGCGTAAGAATAAAGACCCAAAAAAAGGGGGGTCCGACTGAATGCAGGAAAATCCAATGTCTAAAAACCGACCCGGTCAAGGGTTAAAGGGTCTAACCAGTGATTAAATAAATAAACATACCATAAAAGTTGACATAAACAAAGCTAATTAGTGGGAACAATAGTGGAAGTTTTTTGTTTTTTTGAGAAAAAGACAATCAGTTGAATGGTTCCTAGGTCAAACTGTTCGATAAGTCTGTTGGACGTCAATTGGTCTCTTCCCAGTTTTCAAATATAGCAGTTTTTAGCAATAACTGGACTGGTTCCTGGTTTTTGTTCGGTCCAGTTTCAAGAACATTAGGAAAATCTAGTCCCATTTTCCAGGAAGTGACTTTGAAAGTCAAAGAAAAAACCCAAGGGGTCTAAACTATGCAAAGGCACATCAACATTGTGAATAAGCGCAAAATTTTGCTTTGTAAATACCTTCCCATTTTTGTTGTCGGAGAAAATATTTTAGTGAATTCCAATTCCAAGTGGTTACAAACCATGTACCAAACAGAACCCTAAACCTACATAAGAACGTCAAATCCCGAAAACCCATTCTTTATCAACTATGGAAAGAAAAATGACCTTGCTGGTGCTCCATTCAACGCAGATAATAAATGTAAGCTAATTTGAATAAGGTCAAGCTCATAGCTGACAGGATTTTAGTTATATGAGGTTTAGTAACCAGTTGGCACCAAATGATAGAAGTGCGAGTTTTAAAGCTGTAGTTCTTAGTTCCAATATAGTCCAGCTGAGGTACCTGTGCAGAGCCAAGATCAAATATATTTCCAGCAAAGATTCCTCTAACCAAATTCTGAACACGCTTGGTCTCATCCTCGATAGCATCATTAAGATCAACTACATCTTTAAACAAGGATATTGCCTTGGCATTTTCTTCATCCTATACCACAGCAAAACATGATCAATCATAAGCCTGTTTTATTCTTCCTGCTGTTAAACTAACAAAAAATAGATAAAGGAGACAACTACTGTCAACTTTAAGACACCAAAACCAAGCAACGTAATCAGTATGTCTTTGAAATTTTTTCCTAGCATTATAGACTACATTAAAGCATTCCTACTAAGGAACAATTCGGTCGCGAGAAAATTACCTTAACCTTTTTGAATATGTCTCTGAATCCCAGTTCTCTCAGGACTTGCTCACGAATCTGGCAAAGTAGCTAGAAGGGACATGGAAAAGGAGACAAATAAAGCTTTTTTACTGCAATATAACTTCATCAACCAAACAAACAGTTAGAAAAACAATGTATGCGATGGATTGACTTACAATGCAATCTGGTGGGCCACCGTGGCTTTCAGGATCTTTCTTGAAATCCTCGAGTATTTCCTCATATCTTTGACGGATCATTGAAGGGAATGGGGAGGTGAAGAGTTGAATAATAAGAGAGCATTATGCAAGTATAGAGATGTTCAAGTAAGAAGGTAGTTAACCTTAAAAATCATTACTAATCAAGAAAGATACATTTCACCCTTTGCTAGTTAGACAAAGTATACATTCAGGTGCATTGGTTAATTACTTAATTTAAGGTTGCAATGAAGTTTAGGCAAGAGAAAGTACTTAAAGATAGATAGCTAAACCTATGGTATGAGAATGAAAAACTATAGCAATAGAAAAATATAAGCAGGCATTGATTAAGAGAGCGTGAAGTTGTTGTTAGATAGATAACTTTTTTTTTTTTTTTCATTTTTCCAATCAAAGCCTTAAAGGTGCACAATTTTCAATTTTTAATAAATGGCTGACAGCAATACTTGAACACAGGACGTTTGTACATCTTTTCTTCAACAATATGGGTAATTTTGCACAGTAATATATAGAATAGAGTGAAGTGAGTATTTGGAGTACCTTTGAGCAAATTTTTCGGCTCTGGCAGGAGCATTAGGAACCGTATCATCACTCTCGGCACGCTTCCTGCAACGAATTGTTAATTGGTGGGGGAAAACGTAAAATAGTAATGAATCGAGCAAATAATAATTGGGAAATGCATAGATGGTACTTGAACGAGGGAACTGAGTTGAGGAAGATGTTGATCCAAGAGAGTTCAGTGGGCGTAGGCTTCTTCGGATTGTCGGATGCGAACCTGCACGGAATTGTGCATGCCCTATAATTCGACTCGTTCAGCAGTGGAAACGGTACTAATTCCCCTGTGCTCTCCATTCTTCTACTGAGTCGACTCACTGTGTTTGTACTATCGCGATCTGCAATTTGTATCAGATCTTCGATATGTATACGACTTATGAGTTGTTAAACCTCGATAAACTAATATCTTGAGATCAAAAAAAAATATTCATTTAAAGAATTTATTTATTTATCAATAATAAATATTTTTTTATTTATTTATCGATAAATAAATATTTATTATTTTAG